>APFE031753117.1:0-24808 GCA_000404065.3 Pinus taeda
ATATATAGGAGGAAAGAACAAAGACATAGAGTGATAGAGGTTGAGAATAGGGGAGTGACAAGGGAGAGATGGAGATAAACTAAAGGAGATGGTAGAGGAGGAATGAAAAGAGAGAGAACGAGAGGAGTGAGAAAGGTACAAAAGGGTAAGAGAGGGAGAGGGAGACATAAAGATGGAGATGGGAGAGAGAGAAGGAGAAAGCGAGAAAGATAGTGAGAGGATTGGAGGGCATAGAGAGAGAGAGAGAGAGAGAGAGAGATGGGTGAAGACGGAGGGAGGTAGGAGAGAAAGGGAGAGAGAGGAAGGATGAGAGAGAGGACTTGAGGGGGAGCACCAGAGAGGCAGGGATAGAGAAATGGAGTTGGAGGGGGAGAGAGAGAGGGAAGAAGAAAGACATAGAGAGTGAGAAGTGGGGAGAGAGAGAGTGAGAAGGGAGAGATAGAGAGAGAGTGCGTGTATGTTTAAGGGTGATATAAAGAGACATAGAAAGAGTCATGGAGTCAATGGGGAGATAATGAGATAGAATGAGAAAGAGAGGGATATAATAGCATATATATATATATATATATATATATATATATATAATATATATAGAGAGAGAGAGAGAGAGAGAGAGAGAGAGAGGCAAGAGAGAAAGGAGAGAGAGTAGACGGGCGAAGAGAGATGGAGACAAGGGAGAAAGGGAGAGAGAGGAAGGACAAGAGAAAGGACTTGAGAGAGAGGAAGAGAATGATGGGAGATAAGAAGAGAGAGGGAGGGAGTGACAAGAGATATATGGTCAGATAATGAGATGAAGAAGGAGAGGTGTAGAGAAGGTGGGGGAGGAGAGATAGAGGCATATAGTAACAAAGCTTGAAGTGAAGAGAGAGAGAGAGAGAGAGAAAGAGAGAGAGAGAGAGAGAGGATGTGAGAGAGTGGAGGTAGGGAAAGAGAGATGGAAATAAAGGGGGAGAGAGGGATGTAATAAGAAAGACAAAGAGAGAAAGGTGGTGAGATATATATGGAAGGTGAATAGAAAGAGATGGATACATTAAGGGAAGGATACAAGGATTGATAGATATGGAGTGAGAGTGTTTGTGTGTTTGGGAAGGAGAGATGGATGGAGATATAGATATATATGAGGGGGGAGAGATGGAAGACTATTTCTTGCACTAGATGAATTTATTTTTATGTGGATGGTAATTTCTAATCTTATTTGATTGCTTTCACTAGATGCATTGATTTTAGTGCAAGTGTTGATTTCAAATGATATTTGAGTACTTGCACTAGATGCATTGATTTCAATGTATATGATTTCTAATCCTATTTGATTGCACACTAAATGAATTGATTTTAATGTAGATGGTGACTTATAAGCCTATTTGATTTCTTTCACTAAATGCATTGATTTCAATGTAGATGTTGATTTCTCATCCTATTTGATTGGTTCCACCAGATGCATCGATTTCAAGGTAGATGTTGGTTTTTGATCTTACTTTCTTACTTGCACTAGATGAATTGATTTTAATGTAGATGGTGATTTCTAATCCTATTTGATTTCTTTCACTAGATGCATTAATTTCAGTGTAGATGGTTATTTTTAATCCTATTTTATTTCTTTCACTAGATGCATTAATTTCAATGTAGACATTGATTTCTAATCCTATTTGATTGCATGCACTGAATGCATTACTTTGAATGTAGATGATTTCTAATCTTATTTGATTGCTTCCACTAGATGCATTGGTTTTAGTGTAGATGTTTTCTTACTTGCACTAGATGCATTGATTTTAATGTAGATGTTGATTCCTAATCCTATTTGATTGCTTCCATTAAATGCATTGATTTCAGTGTCGATGGTGATTTTTAATCCTATATGATTTCTTGCACTAGATGCATTAATTTCAATGTAGATGTTGATTTCTAATTATATTTGATTGCTTGCATTAGATGCATTAATTTCAATGTAGACGATTTTTAATCCTATTTGATTGCATGCACTAAATTCATTGATTTCAGTGTAGATGGTGATTTCTAAGCCTATTTGATTGTTCCACTAGATGCACTGGTTTCAATGTCGATGTTCGTTTCTAATATTATTTTCTTACTTGCAGTAGATGCATTGATTTTAATGTAGATGTTGATTTCTAATCCTATTTGATTACTTGGATTAGATGCATTGATTTTAGTCTAGATGTTGTTTTCTAATCTTATTTGATTTCTTGCATTAGATGCATTTTATTTTACCATGGAAAAATTATAATTTTCATTAAGTTAGCAAATTACATGTTGAAGATGCTCATAGCATATGTTGTATCAGTGGTCTAAGCCACTATATGTATTGTTTATGTCTAAAAAATATGTCAATCCCATATAAGGGAGACTGATGTGAATAATTGCATGTGAAAAGTTATGTAATATATAGACATAATATATGGTATAATTTAAAATAATTACATCAAAATTGTACCAAAAATGCTAAGAAATCAGGGCCCAAAGCCCTGTTAATATAGATCATCCATGAATGGTCTGTGGTAGTAACTATAAGTGTCGAGGTCCTATTGTTCTCTAATAAAACAAAATCCCCTTGGCTGGTGTGAGGCCTTTTTGGAAAGCAGGTCAGAAACATTATTGCACTCCATGTATAAGTGATGAAAAGATATGGTGTCAAAGTGTGTTTGCAATCTCAATGCATCATCCAATATATGATGGAGTGTGTCGGTGTGACAAATAGATTATGGATTAAACCATTTAATAATGATCTGTGAGTCACCAAATATCTGCAATCACCTACATCCTTTAAAAACCGAAAAATGTAATAAATGACCAACAAAAATGAGTTCTGCGAAATTATTTGTCCCTCCCCACAATCCCATCTGAAGCTTATACAAATGTGAGCGTGTGATTTGGAGTAGTATGCCTCCTCCACAACCATGTTGTTGTGTTGAACCATCAAAATAAGCCCATGGGGTATCATAGTTATGATTTCATGAGTGATGTTGCGAGCACGTGGATCACGGTCTTTCTATGGTAAGTTCTGATATGTTGAGATGAGGTGAGCAACGACATGTGCCCACCAAGGAGAAGTGTCTATGAATATAATATTATTCCTTTGTATCCAAATGCACTAATAGATCATTATAGGAAGGTTTCAACTATTTTGTGTATGTGCACTTATCCACAAACGGTGCCATGCCACCCGAATCTCGAGACCCTCCAAAAAGTTTTGTATTTATAGCTGAGTAGTGACCTTCGACCAGATGGAGGTGGTATTAGGGAAGTGTAGGAATATGTGATCAATGGTTTCCATTTCCTGTTTGCATAGTACACACGAATGTGGTCCATGAAAGGTGTGTTTTCATAGGTTTTCTATTGTTGGGACCTTGTTTCGGAGGATACACCACATAAAGAGTTTTTCCTTGGGAGAAGCCTTCAGATTCCATAGTAAAGTCCACCACTCGTCCATAGCAAAAGGTTTGTGATCTACAAAGACATGGAGGTATCCAAATTTTGGGGAGTATGTCCCATTTAGTGAGAAAGAGTAGTTTAGTTCATCATCCCTGTTAGATACCCGAACATGTGTTCCTTCAATGCATTAGTATAGGAACTCCAATTATCCCATTAGTGTGGGGGGATGCCAAGAGTGTCAATATTTTTCCATGCCTTCCTGATTAAATCAATATTCTCATGATCTACAATATGAGCCAAAATGGTGTAGCCAACATCTAAGAGGTGATATATGAACTCTTGTGATAGTAGATGAGCATTTCCACATGTGATCCATGGGTCCATTCCAATAGGAACTGATCTTCCATTGCTAATATTCCAAGTTAGTCCATCCCTAACAAAATCCATTGTATTGAGAATTTCCCTCGATACAATTGATATATTAGTCCTATCCAAAGTAGGGAGTCTCAACTAGTCAAGAATATGGAAGGGAGAGATGTATTTCTGATAAATAACATCAACCCAAAGGTTTATCAAAGAGAGCACATTCCATCCAATATTTGCTGCTAGAGCGCATGCAAATGTTTCGAGTCTTTTCAATCCCCATCTCCCCATTGTTTTGGAAATGCTATGTTTTCCCATCTAGTATAGGAAAACAAGTGCCCTTCTTGTTTGCCCCTCCAAAGGAATCTACAACACAATTATCGAATCCTACAAATGATTCCTTTTGGAATCCAAGCCAAAGACATCCCATCTACCGGGGTGGCCTCTAGGACCGCTTTACGAGTATCAGGCTCCTCGCCCTCGAAAACCATTTGTGATGCCATATATTTAGTCTTCTTTTGATTTTGGCCACCAATTAGACCAAATCTGTAATATGGTAATTTGTGGGTTTTAACTGGAAGCCCAGAAATTTAAGGTCCTCCTCAAACTATAAATTGGTGAAGGGGAAAATCTACAATGCCATACCAATCTCATGAGGAGTGCAACCCATAGATGTAATAGTATATTTATGATTGTTGCACTACACTTGAGTAACAAAGAAGAATAATAATAAAGCAACAACAAAAGCAGAGGAGTCCTTGAGTGTATCATTCAGAAATATGAGAATATTGTTCACAAATAACACGTGAGTGAGAGTGCATTTGTGGATAATCTTGATACCATCTTGTTTGTACTGTCGTCAATCCACATTAATGACTTTTCTGAGACCTTCCATGATCAATAGAAAGAGGATAGAAGAAAGGGGGCATCCTTGACTAAGGCCCCTTTTAGCCTTGAAGAAAGAGGATGACGATCCATTGATTAGCACACTATAAAAAACATTGGATATGTAGCAAATAATCCTATGAATAAATGAAAGTGGAAAGCCCAAATGTGTAAATAGCAATCGAATATAGAGCCAGATGGTCTGGTCAAAGGCTTTAGACAAATCAATCTTAAGGATTATCCCTTTTAGTTTCTTGGATTTAATGGAGTGGAGGGCCTCTAGTGTTGTTCCCACAACTTTATGAATGTGGAAATGATCAAGGAATGCAAATTTCTCTGAAGATATGTGATCAAATAATATGGTCTGAAGGTGATTAGAAATAATCTTGGCAATAATACTGTACATACAATTGTAGAATGATATAGTTCTGCAATCATCAAAGGTTTGAGGATTAATAGTCTTGGAAATAAGGGCAATAAAGGTAGAGTTAAAGGTATCATACATCTGCCCACTTGTCTCACACTCTTCAATGATCTAGAGAAGGTCATGCACAAGTAGGTCAAAAAATGCTATATAAATTTCAATTAACCAGTTGTTTAGTTCTGGGCCCTTATCCCTGTTGAACCACTTGATAGTGTCCTCTAATTCCCCCATGGTTAGTGGTGCGAGTAATCCATGTCCTATATGTTGGTCCACAAATCTCATGAATTTTCTTGAAACCCTCATGATATCAGCTAGGTTGGTCTCCCAGGGGACTCGGAATAATCTACCAAAATGGGAAATACCAAGGTTGGCCAAATGATGGAAACTCTTACCTTTTGTGCCGTTGTCATCTCCGAGGTGCCAAATGGTGTTGATAGCCTATCACCCATTAGTAGCATGATCGTCAAACTTAGTATTTTCATCACCCTCCATTAACGAGATATCCCTCTTATGAAGTCTCCAAGTTTACTCTTGGTCCTTCAAGATCCTATTCCACACCAACTCTAGTGTGATGAGCCTTTATTTTGCCTGAGGGGTATCAAAACCTCGACTTTACTTGTCCCCCAAGTGTTCAAGCTCTAGTTCTACGTCCCTCACGATCTGCTTATCATTGATCTTCTTGTCCCTTACCTAATTAACATAATTATGTTTCAGGGTTAGCATTTTATATGCAAAATTAGCAGAGGTTGATTGTCCCAAATGATGAGTAGAGGTATTCCAATTCTTTGTGACCATATGGATATAACTATCGTCTTTGAGGCAAGTAGAATTAAATTTATAAGGTGCCTTGGGTTTACGATCTCTGCCTAGAATCTCAATATAGATGGGCATGTGATCTAACAATCCCCCAAATCCCACCCACTAACGATATAAGGGTAATTTGTTCCAGTAAGGATTCCTTAACTAGAAAATGATCCAATATCCTCGCAGGTGCAGCTTCACTGATCCTCCGATTTTTCCAAGTGGGTGAGAATTGGGTCATGGTGATATCAATGAGATGGGGATCCTCGACTAGATATTAGATTTCATCCAATAATGTGTCACATTGTGCATCCATTCCCCAAGGTTCTACATGTCCAAGAGAGAAATTGAGGTACCCCCCTCTTATGATGTTCTCGGCTTGCATATAGTCATGATTTAGTAGCTACTACCAAAATGTCACCTTGTCGATAGAGGGCCCATATATATTAATTAGCCTCATCTCCCCTCCAACATCTGTTGAGTAAATATTAGCACCAATAAATCCTTCCCCACCCCAGGAATTTAGTAATCTAATGGACCTTGGGTTGAGCCCCAATACCAATCCACCAGACTACCCATAGGTATCCAATGCAAGAATGTGCAAGCTGTCAGATAAAACCTAAAAAATGGGGATACTTTGAGTGCCCACCGCAAGATTCTCTTGTAGAAAAATAATGTCCACCATTTCCAATTCCAACATCCATTGAAAAGCTAGTTTCTTTGCTCGATTAGCCAAACCTCCACAATTGAAGGAGATCCACTTCATGGGAGACCGATGGAAAGGGAGGTAAATTCTCGAAGGACCTTACCTATGGGTTGTTGTCGACCTTGTGCCACATCCAGCCCAGCATGGAATATGGCTTTGGACATGAAAGATTTTTTGCTTCAAGAGGTTCTAGATTGCGAGGCTAATGAGGTGATGTCAATGCCACTATTGTCTCCCGAGGAAAAGCAGGTGAGAGACTGAAGGTTGTAATTGTGACCCCTACTAGAATCAAAGGATGGCTCTACAGGGGAGAGGAGCTCTGGTAAGCTAGTAATTGTACGGGTGGCGGGGGAAATGTGGGAGAAGAAGAGGCCAAAGTGAAAAATACAGAAGGGGTACAAATAACACATACACCATCATCATTTGATGAACAAGGAATACATACAGATGACAAATAAGGGAGAGGCGGAGCTAAAGAGGATGTACCCACAACAAATGCATTTGTCACTGCAACTACACGATATCTAGTGATATGTGGGGATGGGGGGTGAACATGCTCAATGTGAGTGCCAAGAACTCATTGAGAGTCTAGCTTCAGAACCACCTCATGCCAAGAAGGCGCCTTACCACGTTGATAAGTAGAAAAACTACCTGCAACGTGATCAGATCGGGAAACCAATGGAGAGCTAGATGCAAGGACAATGCAATATTTGTATAGGTGTCCAATCTTATGACACCTCCGACAATGATAAGGCAACCCCTCATAGTCTAGTATGTGTATCCTACAAGTGTCCCACCAATGCAGCTACATATTTTCCTCTAGACCTTCCCTAGTGTCAAGATGAACTAGTATGCATTCCATAGACTTATTTCCAGATAACCTAGATGATTTATCATAATCCATGTATCGTCTAAGGATGTTCCCAATCCCCTTGAAAATGTCTTTCGACCAAAAGTGCAGGGGTAATCCAGGTAAGCAAACCCAAATAGGCCCAGCTCCAAGGTGTTCTCTCTCAGGATCGAAAAGAGGGCTCCATCATTTGAGCAGTATTGGTGCCATCTTGATGTGCTGGTGTTTTGATAATACCCATGGGATAAAGTGAGGCTCATGGAATCAGAGAGGAAACCATCCTCAAGAAAGTGTAAAAATTGATGATAATTCAGTGAGGATGTGCCCTCAAATATCCAAGACCCATTACCATAGTTGCACAACTAAGTATCCCTACATCTGACTCGACCCACCAATACATGACTAGAGGTCTCCATCCCATCCTCCATATGAATGTTTTCACCAAAGGTGAGTGAGATATTCTTCGTACTTGCCTTTACCCATTTGAATCTCATGGGTGGATGACCCAATCGATCAGGAGGGGGTGTGATAGGAGGGATGGGGTAAGGAGCCGAGTTAGTTGCCAAATGGGGAGGCCCACACAAAACCGGATGGGGAGGGGATGAATCCACAAAGTAGCTAGAGGTGGGAGGTTCACGTATCTAAGAAGATGGAGTGGAAGAAGAGGGTTCAAAGAGAAGGGGAAAAATATGGATGATGGCTGAGGGTGGAGGGTGTGAGAAGTCCCTGGGATATAAGATGAAGGAGGATGCAATGGGAGCAGGGGAGGAGGAGTGTTAAGGCAGGAGGAAGTAAACTGCATAGAAATCAGAGAGAATGGGGGTAAATAATGGACACAGAAAAAAAGTGTCGCAGGTATACGGGGAACGACAATGAAGAAGTGGACAGACCAATTTATAAGTGATGTTGAAGATCCATAAGCGAAAAGACCAGGTATTTTGACATCGAGTAAACCCTAGGAGGATTGGCTAGGGTTGTAGGAATGACGAGTGAAAGGCTTGTGGAAGAGGCCGACAAATGCGGAGGGAAGACCGACCAATTTGGGTTGAATGCAAAAGGGTCCTTGGAATAATCAATGATATCCCCTTCCGTGCTAACTGACAGAAAAAAAATAACCGTCCTTGGAAATCCCACAGTTGAGAGATGTCGTGTTAGACATGTAAAGAGAGCAACACACCGTAATCATGTCAAGAGGGCGTGAACGAAGGAGGGAGGCCGAAGAGTGGGAGGGATAGTTCTGTGTACACTAGGGTGTGTGGTTAAGTCTTGTGACGAGACCGATGGGTAGACCGCTATCGCGAGAGCACCAAGACCCTAAGTGAAATATGTATATGTTGATTTATGTTTTGATGTAATTTGATGTATGATGGTACATTAATTTTAAAGTGATTGGATTAATAATGTGTATTGATTTCACTATAACTACAAAACATTATTAACAATGTACATTTATTTTTGTGTTATAGTAATTCAACCTATTGATATTGGAGAAAAAAGAGAGACAAGGTATGATGTTTACTATAATAACTCGAGCTAAATATTTACATGGTTTATTATTTCAACTGTCCTTGTCATATAATCGATATGAAAGAATGGAAAAACTAACAAGGGTGACAATAAGAAAAGTAGAAGAAAATAGTTTGAGATCGATCACAATGAAGACTATTTGGAATTGGTTGCATTTTTATTATTCACATTTTCTATCATTCAACACTATTACATTGTCACTTTACATTCAAAAATTTTATTTCAACAATTTTCATCCTTAAAGTTATTGACAATATTTATCACTAAGAAAATTTAAAATTAAAATGACGAGATAAATCTCATGCATATTTAAAATGGTTTTATCAATTTTTGATGTATTTACATATTATTCATAAAAATAATCATATGTTCGATATATTTTCCTTGGCCGCACATAACTGAAACCAACCTAGATTCATCTTAACTCCAGATCTATCAACGAGTGAGAGGGATCAAATCTCTCAATGTGCAAACCTTTCCTCTAATTTTGCACTCAAAAAAGAGATTTGCACCTAGAGAAATTTGATCCCTCTTGGTGCTTGATAGATCGAGAGTTAAGATGGATCTAGGTTGGCTCTATATCCCAATATAAGGGGATGTGCAAGTTTGTTCTTTTGTCTATGTCCCTTTAAAATAATAAATAAATAAAAGTATGTTCTGAATAGAAATATTAAAATAAAAAATAAAAAATAAAAATTAAAAAGTATGTTCTAAATAGAAAAATAATGACGGCTATAATTTAAAGAAAATTAATATCTTGTAAAGTAATTAGAAGTAAAAAAATGTGTGAATGAGATGTTTAAAACTTATACTTTTCAAAAAAAATTAACAAGAGTTTATAAGTGAAGAACTTTGATCCCTATAGCCTTATGTTAGATCCATAATTAACATAGATCTATGTTGGTGATTAAAAACCATACATATATTAGTGAGAGCTCAAGAACCAAGATAAGATTTTAATATTTGTGAGCAAGTAAATAGTTCACTCATCATAAGTGATATTTTATTAAAATTTCGAGAGTTTTAAACTAAAATTCAATTCAAAATTATAATATAATTAACCCATTTATTTTTTATGGTTTATCTTACATTATTTTCTGAACTCTTTATTTTTATATCTCCAACATCATGTGCCTAACAATCTAAGTGAGAGGAGGAAGCCTATCATGTGTAAGGGACCATTTTTTCCACTAGATTTCGTAGTTATACCACCATTGCAATACTTAATTTGGTGTAAGACTTGGCAAGGCTAAAGAGATATAGGTTTAAGACATGGAAAGGCTAAAGAGTATTGAGGACTACTTGGACTCAATAAAAAGATCTATTGATAAAGAGCTATTACAGAAATACAAAAAATTCCTCCAAAAATATTTGCACAAATTTTGCATACCTCCCAAGCTTTCACAAGTATGAGTTAGGCTTGCAATTTTTTCTGGGGCTTGTTCCAAGTTTCTGTTGTGCCTTCTTTACTTAGCCGGTCATTGGAACCAAGTTTGGTATGACTCATGAGTATGAGTCATGATGGGTGAGATTTGCTACCATGGTTTAGGCTTCACATTAGCAACTTAAATTCCACCAAAACAATTCCACGTATTTTGCAAATCAAGTTGTCGACCTCTCTTAGTATCCAAGCTATTGACAAATATGAGTTAGAGTTATGAATTTTTCTCGGGATTTTTTTCCAAGTTTTTGTTGGGCATAATTTACTTAACCACTATGAAACCAAGTCTAGTGTGACTCCCGACTGAGAGTCCCCATGGGTGAGATTTTCTACCATGGTCTAGGATTTTATTAGCATCTTAAGTCTAAGGGATGAATTTTCTAATAAAGTGAATTAATTTAAATATAAAATTATATGTTCAATGAACTAGTTTTTATAGTTGATGTATTTTAAAATAAGTTTATATCTATTTTAATTTTGGATTTATGAAGGGTTAAGAGGGATCAAATATTTTGAGGTACAAACATTTTTTCAGATTTTGAACTCAAAAGAGAGGTTTGTATTGATCCTTTTCTAAGCTTGATAAATCTGGAGTTAATATGGATCTAATTTGGTTCATAGATAAGAAGAAATCCCTCATCATAACTCCATGCTAATTACTTAATAATATTTCCTTAATAATACCTCATTACATTTATTCCATACTAACTATTATAATATGGTTGTATTTAATAATGAAAAACATATCAAACTAAGTCTACTTTATATTAAATGATACCACAACCACAAAATAATCTCTTCAACTCTGCATAGGATTTTGAAGAAGGATCCTAAAATAACCATCATCCCATGAGGTTTATAACTGTGGATATTAGTATTAAGGATCCTAAAAGAAGCGTCATAAGTTTATAACTAGTATAAGTATATTAAAAATATTAATGTGATTGATATAGCCTAACGCTTTATTTACAAAAAAAAAAAAATAAATATATATATAATATATAATATATATAATTAATAATAAAATGTAAATTAGATTCTCAATCAAATAACATATAATTTAAATTGTAAAATAATTCACCACTAAAAACTATATTTTTCATATTACATTTATCCTTTTTTAAATGCTATTCTTTAATTAATATATTTAATTTATTAAATTATTTAAAAAAATAATTAAATTTAAGTTTTCATTTATTTTAGTTTACTTTCTCATATTACTTAATAATTATTTTTCTTCCTAAAATTTAATCCTCTCATATTAGGATAATTTAGTTATTTTTATTTTTAATATAAAATTATGAGATTTGTTGTGACCAATTATATAATGAAATTTTCATAACAATTTATGGATTAGAGGAAGATAATGGTTTCAAATCTTATCACATTACATGTTGAGTTTGAATCTAACATAGAGAAACCTCATGGGAGATTACAAGCGTACTTGAATATTTATGGAGAGAAAATAGAGGCCCACGAAGGTGACATAAAAACATAAAACCATATAACTTTTTTAATTTTTATCAATAAATATAACATTAAAAGTAACAATAGAAAAGTGTATTGTTGTAATGATTAAATGTTATTAGGGACGTCATACATAGCATATCCTAGTGCTCGTCAAAAATATTCTATATTTTGTAGGGAGAATATTTTGATAGATATTTTTGTTTTACCCATCGTGGCCACTAAATAAACTAATACGGCATGGATATATATCCTTTAAGCCTTATAATGTTTTAGGGAATACACCATGTTGTTATGCCTTGAGTATTTTGTGCAACTTTGCCCTCCCGTTTAAATATATATTCAACCACTTATTCATAAGAAAAATTAGGATGTGAGAAAAATTAGGAAATAATAAAAGGAGACAAGATTATACCTATCCAAATAATGCTTAATATATTATTCATAATGATAAGGAAGGGTTAGTTTCAGTAGTATAACCATGAATTGAGAACCCAATGAATTTTGAAAGTTTTTTTTTTTTTTCTAATTAGGTTGAGTTGAGGTTAAAGTGAGTAGAGATGTTGGATGGAAGAACAGTATGCTTACGAGTAGGTGAGATGCTATTATCCAGACTGTATAAAGCTTGATTGAGTTTGGAGGCTATTAAGGATAGTTTAATTCTTTAATTCCCCAAAAGTGGTTCTCATCCTAAACCCTATGCATGAAATTTGAACTTGTCAAGTTTCTATGTTTTAACCATTTAATTCACTTATAATGCCATAAATCATTAGCTTTTGAAAAACACAAAGGTAACCCCATGTAATCATGAAAATGGAAGCTAATGAAAGATTATATGGCTATGGAGTGGTGACATGTGAGTGAATTGGTGGCCATAAGGGTGAAAGTGGATGATATTTTGAAGATATTTTGGAGACTCTAAATACCCCCCAATTGGCGTTATTGTGTGTTCTCATGCAATCTATTGCATTGCTTAATCACGATTTTCTGTTGAATGAGCTTGGCTTATATAAATTGTCTTTAAAATTTGCATTTGGAAAATTCATTTCTTTTCGTAAAGTATTCCTTGTCATACATTACAACGTGTTTGGTTGGTTCTTGTGTGACAACCAAATCTTAATTGGTATTGGTTTTTGTGTATCAATACCTTGTTTCTTTTTCTTGTAGCAAGATTGATTGAACATATTTAAGAATGCATCCTTAAATCAACCATATAATATTCTCATCGTTTAGGAATTTATTTGCAAATCATATAACTTTTGAACCATAATGCAAAAATATTTGATTAGGACAAGTATGTTAGAATGAAATGAAGTGAAATGGAATGAAGTGATATGGATGTGATAATAAATGGATGTCCCTTGCCCCCCAGCTAAAGGTGTTTACAGGTTTTTTTCAAAGGAAATATGGTAAAGTATTTTCCAAAAATTATAATTTTGAGTATTCAAGGAATTGTACCATTAAAATCTAGAAAAGAACATACCTTTACTTACCTAGGAAGTGGACAGACTATGCCTATATAAAGAAGTTGTAGTTGTTGATGGATCATGGAATATAATGTAGAATTTCATGTGCTTCTTGGTTGTATAAATTGTGGATGAGGTGGTGAAAGTGTATTCTTTATTTCTATTGCTAAATCTATTGTATCTACTGCAAAACGATGAAATAATATAGTCTTCACCTAGTATAAAACCTGATGGTACAATTATAGTCATGCGAATAAATGTGTTGTTGTCGAGTATGAAGAGAAGTCATTGGATTATCGGGAACTAATGAATGTCGTCAACCAATGCGAGGAAAACTCGTCATTAATGTCAAGGAGTTCCAAGGTACCCAAGTACATCTGGCAAAGTGAAAATAGATGAGATGATGTCAAGCCACTTGCAAGATCCAACGATCAAGGGACATTGATGTATTCCCAAGATTGTTGGCAAGAGAACTTGTCATTGATGCATACAAGCCTCAAAGTACTAATAAGGACTCGAGCCCTGAACCTAAATAATGTGTTGATGTCCATAGGCCAAGACTTATTAGAAGGGAGGCTTATGAATTCCCCATCATCTAACACGAGTATGAAATGATGATTTTGGAAGCACTATGGATGGAAAATTTGCATCAAGTAGGATTTATTTAACATAAAGGAAAATGACAATCACGTAAACAAGTGAACAGAAAGGAAAAGGACAAATCAGCATGTAAGCAAGGTGAATGTCTCTATTAATGGGTTAGTGAGTGGAAAGTATGGAAAATGTGAAGGAAACATCCGACTCTTTGCAAGGAAAATGGTGATGACGATTCTTAGCAAAAATGCTTAGGTAGCTTGTGAGTTTGGAGAGAAAAAATGATGGCATTTATGGATGATAGAAATGGACTCAATTGTTTTATGTTTCTTGGAATTGTTCATAGATAAATTGGTTTCCTTGAATTCTCTGATTCCCCTAGAACCTGAAAATAAACATAACACTAACATTGAAAGAAACGTAAGTGTGTTCGAAGAGAAGTGAGCAATTTCTCTATTTACATATGAAAAATTTGCATAATTAACAAGTTCATGACATGTCTTCATTTCAAATGGTTATTCAAATTTCATAATTGCGATAATAAATTCAATTTCTAAAATGATTATATGCACAATTTCCTCAATTTATGTTTCAAGCGTAGCATTTTATAAAGATAAAGAAATATTATTTTTGAATGATGCATGATTCCTGCAAAATGATCTTCGATAAAAAATTCGTCAATCAATCCTGCAGATAAAGCACCTTTATAGTTTTTATTTTTTCGTGCATCATGCTTGAAAGCATAACATTAGACAAAACCAATGATAAATTTTAAGCATGATTTCAACAAAGTAAAAATTCAATCTTAACAAAACTTGATTTGCAATTAAGTTTAGTTAAAGTGAGTTATTGCACTTTTATTCAGTTGCTTTTGTCTCGTGTTCTTTTTTCAACGAGTGTGTAAGTGAATCAATAATTGTTTTTCCAATTTGCTTCAATCACACAATGAATTTCTCATAAAAAAAAAAATTGACAATTTTCCATGGAAATTTAAAAAAAAAAACAATAAAGTAATGAAATATTTACAAAATTAAAAATTAAAATATAAAAAACAAACATTAAACATACTAATCACAAACACATAACTCCATATAAAACAAAAGTACAAACATTATAAAAAACACTTCTTCCAAAAATAAAAAATAAAATAAAATATGAAAATAAAAACAAACACAACAAAACATAGCATATAAAAAACATATGTACAAACCTATAAACAATGACATAACATTATACACATAAAACATTAAAACATAAAAAGAAAACACTAAAACATATAATGTTAAAACTAGCAACATAACAAAAGTAACAAATCATTATCCATAAATGTTACAAACAAAAACACATATAAAACAAATCATAACAACATAAAGCATAATGTATAGCATTCACAATGTAACAGAAAAAACAATGTGGAGTATCGAAATTTGCCATGGTTGAAAATGAAAAGTCAAAGCGTTGAAAGTGAATATTTGAAGATTTTCGAAAATGAAACATGGTTTTGACTACACAATAGTGGGAATGCGGGGGTATAGGGTAGCCCAGCCTGTGGCACCCAGAGGTAGCCTTTGTCCATCGTTCTTGCATGGTTTTCTTCAAAATCTCTTTTGTGAGAGCTATCACCAGTTAACAACATTTCTATTATTGACATCCAACACAACTACGCCATTTCCGTCTTCTTCACCTAATGTTTTTCTAGTGGCCTCGGGATCATTAAGATAACCTTTCATAATTTGGAGTCCACGAATATAGATTTCTCCCTTTTGATTATGAGGGAGAGACTATCTAGTTTCTAGATCAATGATCTTTGTTTGAGAATTTGGAACAACTATCCCACATGAGTTGGGCTTTATAGGAGAAGGCTTCTTGGTGAAAGTTAAACTTATTAGAAGAGCATTGGCTTCAGTCAGGACAAATTCATCAATGTTGCTTCAATGACCTCTTCAACCAAATCGATGTCAGCATTGGAAGCAGTGTTGCACCAAGTGAGGTCCCCTGTGAGATTGTCGAATGGGGTGAGAGAGGAAATCCTTTCCCACATCTATACCATAAATAGCCAGGTTCATCAAAGAAATTTTGAAATGAACCAGAACCTTAAATAACCACAACTCGACAATAAATCTCCGTGTCGCAGAAGATGAAAGATTCTAGTTCACAACAAAATATTTTTGCAAGTGATCTTGTATGGAACAAGAACTAAATTCACACCAAAATAAACAAAATCAGGAGATTCGATCTCATATCGAGAAATCTATTTTACTGCCAAAACGACTTCCTCCTTCGACTCAGTTGCAGCACCAGCCTATTCCAGAGCCAAGTGCTCGCAATGCCTACATCACGACGCATAAAATTTGTAAGATTTTTTTCTTGAAGATGCTTTCCTTCACCACCAAGATGTCTTTCTCGTCAAGTCAATTAAACGAGATTTGTTTCAAAGATTTTCAGGAGCTCAATGCAGTAAGTAAAAAACTTTTTTTTGTTTTTTCACACAATCTCACAAATAAGGCTCTAGAGAACCCTCAAAATCTCTCAAACGGTTACGAATTTGAGAAAATTACTTATGGTTAATATAACTATCCCCATTTTGAATAAAAACCCATATTTTAGTTTTTTGAAATTCATTTTCTTCTTGCTATAAAACATGTCTAAAAATGAATATTGAAGCACTTGACAAGTTCCTTGTTGAAACAAAGGGAGGTGGGTTCTATCAAATACAAAAAAAAATTGCATTATTATGGTGCAGTATTTATGTGATTTATCACTCATGGGCCTTGTTCTTCCTTTGGTGTTGCTCACCAACTTCCTCCAATGCTATACCCTCTCAAGAATAGTCCATCCATGATCTCTATCTCAAATAAAGAACTGCCTTTTATCTAAGTACATATTGGCAATAGATTACCAAGATTATGGAATCATGATGGCTCTCACATGGGTGATATGGATCAAATGAGGCCGGGCTATGAAAATTAGTCATTTTAGCAGCTCCTCAAAAAGCTAATAGATATACAGTGATTTAAAGCAAGATCTAATTTTAATTTATTTTTATATATTATATATAATATAATATATATATATATATATATATAATATATAATATATAACCTAATGACAATTTTTTTTACATGTCGGCATGAGACTTAAATTGCAATTTCTTCAATCTCTTAAAAAAAAAAGAATTGGTAATTTTTTAAAAATTTACATTTCCCTTATTCAAAAACATATTTTATTTATTTTTTTATTGAAAATCTAACATGATTTTTTATTATTATTTAAAATCAAAACAAGGCTTTTTTATTGAAAATATTTTTGTGAGGTTAATAAAAAAAGTGCAAGAAAATAAATAAAAATCTAAAGATTTTAAAGTCTAAAAAATTAAAAAAATGCAATCAAGAACTTAAAAAGAATGCAATTAAGAACTTTTTAAAAGAAATGCAATGAAACTTGAATTTTTTTTCCTAATTTATCTACTTGAAAGATTTATTTTTTTAATTTTTAAGTATGTGAATATTTCCAACGAAGCCATTTACGGATTAGACTTTCTAGAATGTTCATATCCAAATTTGCAAAATGTACCTGATGAGAAATCATTTAACCTTTAGATTTGCTACAAAGATCTCTTGAAGAATGGATAAATGTCGTGGTACAATCGTGTTTCGATACCATTCCTCAATATAGTCCTTGCGCTCCAAAGAATATTTAATCTGCATTCTAGATCTTTCATCCATAAATGGTTAGTATCAAAAAATTTATATTTTTTATAAAAATGATATGCACCTAAATGATTCATGCATCTACATGCCTTAATCATGCATCTAAGAAAAAACTAAAAAATGAACTCTAGACTCAAAGCTAGTTCCTATGCACATTTCCCCGACAATGATGCCAAAATGTTGAGGCAAATTAATTACCTATCATTTAATTGTCAAGACATGGGTTTCATAAAACTTACAAAGTGTGCATGCACTGTATATGCTAGAAAGTAACTTTCAATTTAGATCAATCTAACTATGAAACCAAATACTGACAAAATAAATTCACCTATTCTAATTCAAAAATCAATTCGAAATAAATTATAGTACAATATGTGAAATTGATATCTTAATCTTTCAATCTTGTAGGAATTGAAATTACATGAAACAAAATCTACTCTAAGGGATGATGTGCGCATTATCAAATCATGATCCTATGAAATGAATAATCAAAACCACATGTCATGAAATGAAGGAAAATAAAATCATTCTTAACCTCTCACATAGGAAAATATATGAAAGAAAATATAACAAATCACTCTTAACCTCTAGATATAAAAGAAAATAAAAAGAATTGCTATTAACCTCTATCTTTCATAAAAACATTCACTCTTAACCTCTCACACAGGAAAAGATATGAAAGAAAATAAAAAGAATCGCTCTTAACCTCTAGATATGAAATCAAATAAAAACAATCACTCTTAACCTCTCACATAGGAAAAGATATGAAAGAAATAAATCTTAATCTATGAAAAACAATAAATCTCACACATTCTAGGTGGCCAATCCAAAAGCATAAGAGGTGGCAAGTTGAGAGGCTCCCAGTGTAAGCATCACAAATCAAGGTGAACATCCCTCATGAGCATGTTGCTAAATCTAAATTCCATTCATCAGTAATATTAACTTTTCACCTGAGTATCTCCAACTTTGCACATTCCTTTGAAAGGAGGAGGCTCTCCTATTTATACAAAAACATAAGAAGCTACCTCATTAATGGAGGTCTATTATTCTCTCCCTATATCCCTAGAAAATATCATAGAGTTACAATTCAAATAGGTAATAGTGAGACACATATGCTCTTAGAATTACAACTCAAATAGGTAATGATGAGACACATATCCTCTTTGACCTTTATGCAAATCTTCTTCCATATCTTGAAGGGAATTCGAATTTAAGGATCGGAGGCCATATAAGCATGCATTGGAAACTTCCAAACGACCTACACATGTCATGAAACTCAAGGTAATTTTAAGTATTAGACATTATATGCCATTTTTCTAAGTTTTAACCATTTAATTTACTTATAATACTAGAAATCATTAGATTTTGGAAAACGCAAAGCTAGACCCATGCAATCATGAAAATGGAGGCTGATGAAATATTGTATGGCTATGGAGTTGTGACATGTGAGTGAAAAGGTGGCGATAAAGGTGAAATTTGATGATATTTTGAAGATATTTGGGAGACTCTACAATAAATTTGATGGCATTTTTGTGGTTGTTCAGATTTTTTTATCTTGTAACAAGTCTTATTTCCATATGACCCAAAAAAGGCCAGAGGATAAAGACTATTTATGAGTGGTGATCCTTCCCAACATTATCAGTTTCAATCTAAGATTCTAGAGCTACTTTGATGGTTTTTCCTTCATAGTTTCCTTTCTCTCCATATTTGAGGAAATACATAGTTCTTTAGTAAACTTACATTTTAAGAAATGATGCAAGGAACTTGCAATATTTCTTTGTACACTTTGCACATGCTTGAGCATAGTTAGGACTTCTTGTGAAGGTTTTCTTATGTAAGGATTTTTTTCTTTGAAGCAAAACCAAAAGAATTTCTTTTGTCTAGGAAGGAATTTGGAGCTCTTTAGAAACTATAAAAACTCAAATATGTCCCAAGGACTATGCATTATGAAGTAAGTGAACTGTTTGTATAGTTACTTTGCTCACTAAAAATAGAGCCTTATTATCATCCAATCACAGATCTCCACGCCAAATAAAATAGAGTATTGTTAAAAATTGACTTCTATAGTAAGTTGTGATCATAATTACACCTCATCTGCATAAAATAAAGCCTCCTCAAGTTCATCTCAAACAAATCAAAACTTGATGATTGAATCCCTAACCCAAAACTTGGAAGACGATTTAGTGGAAGACATAAAGAAAACCAATGCCAATGTGTCTATGTATAACCTGTGTAATATCCTGCAACAGAGAGAGGTGAAATTGAAGGCATTCAAAGATTCACATGACATTCAACAAAAAATGCAGTAGATAATGATAAATAAAATTAAATAAGAAATTGGTTGAATCCAAATATAACCGTAGCCAGCATAGGGTCCCATTCCAAATTGTCTTTAGATCCTAGAGTATGTCAAACCATAGATGTAATTTTTGTTTATATTTTTGAAGGTTAACAATTTGTTGTTGAGTATGGATTGGTTAGAGAAGCTACAACAATATTTAACCACTAACTCAAAGATAATTCATGTTGATGCTTCAATAGTTTTTTGGTGCATTACTGCTTATTCATTAACAAAGTTGGGAGCAGTTTAATAAGTTTTAAGCGATGACCATTATATAAAAAATAACCTACGAAATTGTTGCATGTAGAGCCATAATTATTGGACATGGAGACGTCCCTGAATATGATTACACATCTTAATTTTTTTCATGATGATGCATCAACAACAACATGTTAATATTGGCATGTCATGTCAACATATTCATGTGGAATTCTTGGTCTTACTGGACTTGGGGATGTCCTTCAATACCATGAATCAACTTGATCTACTTTTTGATGATGCATAAAAAATAATTGTCATGAGATTGGTTAGTTGGCTCAAGATTGTGTAAATAACCTAGTTTGTAATTATTAATTAATTTTCTTTTCCCATCATTTCAGTTATTAATGAGAAGAAATCCATCCTAACCATTATTGTTGGAAATTCCTAAGAGGTAAAAAATATTTTGAGGTGCAAACATTTTTTAGAGCGGAATTTTTAAAAAATATTTGCACCTCTAAATATTTTATCCCTCTTGATGCAATTCGAGTAAATATTTCTTAGGTTTTAGACAAAATTTACCAATGAATATATCTAAAAAATTGTTGAAGTGTAAAATAATGAAACTACTTGAAATATTACAATAATATCAATTTATTTTCTTCATTTATTTTATATATATTTGACAATGAAATATTTTATTAATGGATCTCATTTTCCACATTAATGTTTTTCTTTCTATCAATATATTTTTAAATAAACATCAATAGTACTTAACGCTACCTATTGAAAGATCTTAGTTGTAACTCGCATCTTTTGTTTAGCTATTATATTTTTTATGGTGTAGTCTAACTAATAATCCCTACTACCCTACAATGTGGCTAGGCTATGTATCATTGCCATTTTACCATATCATTGTTTGTATATCCTAGAAACAATCATGTGAAGGACTGGAAAGGTGAGGCCATCATATATCAACCAAATCTTCGAAATGATGAAGGCATTGGTCATTCAACTCCATAATTATTTTTTGAGATGAACTATAACAATTAACTCAAGCAAATCCAAATTTACCTCTACCCATATAGGTCGTTTTCTAAAACCAAGGCTTTGATAACACAACGTAACATTCCCAACTCCAAGCTAAGTCATTTTATGATAATGTTTTTCTTTGATACCAACCCTTTTCTAGCATTGTTATTCTTTCATATTAAATAATACAAATATTTAAATCCATTTAACCTTAATTCTTGCTGAATTTCAATATTCAAGATTGATATTAATAACTAATCCTCTTGGATATAGGAACAATGGCATCGAACAACACCTCTAATAACCACTTGTCAGGAGGTGTATGTTAGTTTTCAATAGACATGTTAGGTACACATTTGTTTTCTCCTAAACATGTTCAACGCTACACTATAAATTCAATGTTTAACATGTGAATAATATTCTTTTACAGATGTTTAATGTGAAATAACTATTGTTGTTGATAGGTTCACAGGCCCCGCTTGATGTTGGTAGTAATGATTCTAGTTCTCCACCCTTGAGAAGAAGAAAAAATGTCTGATAGAGTTGGTTTAGGTAAAATCTGAATATAAATATTCAAGTGAGATGTTTAATGCATGAAAACATATCTCATGTGTCTCATACTAGTGATTGACAATTTCATGTGAATTTTACATCCCTTGCATATATCTTTCTTGATAGGGATTCAAGAATGAGTAGAGGTGATTATGATGGGTTTACTTTGCATGGTAGAGGTACACGTTTGATTGATAGTTAACATGTTGAAGTCTATAAATTCATAAATTTAATGTTTAACATGTGGATACTTTCTTCTTTCACACACATTTAATGTGGAAAAATATCATCATCCATAGGTGAATTCTCTCAGCATCAGGCTAGCCATGTTGATTCTTAACGAGTTGTCTTGGAACATTCATCTGGGGAACACTATTAAATATTGTCGAAGATATGTTTAATGTTAAAATTTATCCCATCTCTCATACTTATGCATGAATGGTTTTATGTCTTGTACTTGGAATAATAGTTCTAATTTTGTTTCCTTAGAAGGGGACAATCGTCCTTCCAACGACAACTCACATAATGAGATATTTCATGCACGAGGTAATTTTAAATGTAGAACTTTTTTGAATGATAATTATCCAAGTTAAAATACCTTATTTCTAAATATTATGTGAATTTTTATCATGTTACAGGGTTTTATCGTGCTCTTGTGGGACATCATCATGGTGTGAGAGGTCATAGGGAACAATAGTATGTCTGCAATCAAAACTATGAACCTCTATACCCCTATCCTTGATACGTTCTTCCTTGGGAAGACACCATCTCCACTCTTACTCTTGATTACTTCAAGATGCATTCAATGAGATTATAGAATGAGCTACAAAATATCAATCTCTCTAGTTCTACTAGAGATTGTCTTTGAAGACTTCCACAAAGTGGGGATTCTCATAGCGTTAGGATGGGGTTAGACACATTATCATTGTTTTTCATGACATGATGCATAGGAGGAGATAATTATTTATGGGTAGACACTCCTTTAAAGAAGTGAAAGAAAGGGCCACCAAAGAAATGGCCTTCTCATTATTTGACTTGCGATCTAAAGATACAAATTGTTTGAAGATTTCAAGTTTTAATGACCCTAATATTGCACCATTTTTTTATCAGAAGTTCCTATATGCATATGGAAATTTTCCCTATAATGATGAAATTCCGCAATATTTTGTGATGATGTTGTACATCGAGATTAAAGAGAGCATGGATCCCAATTATATAGATACATGATCCATATTCAAAGGAGCTAGAAAATGGCGTACATATTAAACAATTGATGTTATGCAAGATGTTGGATTTAGGGCTTCAAAACCTCTGTTAGCACCTCGACCACTAGAGTTCTTTCATTTCAATATGAGTTAGATATTGCATCCATCATAAGAGCATAAGGAAGGGAGAATATGTTAGTTCCTTATAATACTAGTGTATTCCCTCATTTTTATTGTCATAGTAGGCCCCTTATTGTTATTTTTGTGCCCATATAGTCCCCATATTGTTATTATTGTGCCCATAGAATCCCACTATTGTTTTTGTTGCTGTTGGGTCCCTATAATACTAGTGATTACCCCATTACTATTGTAGTTATAACCCTTATCAATATTGTTGTGCCCCTATTGCCCCCATATTGTTATTACTGTGCCCCATAGAATCCCTCTACTGTTATTTTTGTGGCTTTATATTATTATTGTTAGGTCGTCTAGATTATATTTTGACTCCTTAGACTCCTATATATAGAAAGGAGGTTTTGTCATTTGAATCATCCAAGAATTGTTTATTTATGTAATTTAAAGGAGGTTGCCCCCTCGAAGACACTGAATTCTAAGGCGTTGATCTATCTTTTCTATCTTTCCTTGAGCTGGTTGCGTAACATTTGGTATTAGAGCTTTGGATTCTAGGGTTTCGTTGCTCCAAACAGGCCATCGTGGCATTTTCACTATAACGTTTTTTATGTGATGTTTCATAAGTTGCAAAAAAAACCCATTTGAGAAGAAATCGCTCTAAATCGTGGGTCGGAATTTCAGAGATTTTCGCGCTATATTTACGGAGATATGATCTGAGGAAGTTGGTCTTTTTGTAGACTCCTCAATTACATTCCAAATAGGTGACCTGGGAAAACTCGTCATAACTTTCTCTCTGTAGATCGGATTGAGCTTTCGTAAGAAGGTAAAGAAAGAGGACGGACTGTAGTTTTGTGTATGCATCGATCTGAAACCGTGACTCGTGGCACGTCGTACAAGTTCGCTCTACTAAACTAGTCTATAATCAAGTCACTGTGGGAGATTTCGCATAAATCTTCCTTAGAGAGTCCAATTTGGGTCAGACTTGTGGCACTGGAAAGAGGACACATATGGTTACTATAGAGCACAAATTCAGAACTAGATGACTGGAAAGTACAGAGATACAGCAGAGGCAATATCGAGCTCCTACAAAGTGAAAAAAGGTGTGTAGATTTTCTTAAATTTTTGCTTAAGATTGGTTTGAAAATTTATTTGGAAGGAATTCAAAGGGCATAGTAGAGCATTATTATCGGTAACTGATGCCCTGAGGAAAGAAAATGAAAACACCTAGTAAGGAACCTGAAAGCTCTAGCATGAATCATGAAGAAGAGGAAGAAATGCAACATGATATATCAAAATTACAAGACCAAGTGCAACAATTGTCCCTTACACAAAAAGGAACAGAATCTAAGATGGATGGTTTAAAGAAATATGTAGAAGCTAAGATGGATGATTTAAAGAAAGGTGTAGAAGCTAAGATGGACTTTCTAAAGAAAGGCGTATAAGCTAAGATGATTGACGTTGAAGCTAAGATGGATGATTTGAAGATAGATTTGAAGACAGACATGGATGAATTGAAGATAAATATGAATAAGTTGATACAAGAAATGGGCACTAAGGGTGAAAGGGTACTAAAGGAAACTCATGATGAGAATAAAAGAAATGTTAATCATGATTCCATAGACGCTAATTTTGGATCGAAGACTTACCATATTCCAAAAATCGATATGAGGAAGTTTGATGGCAAGGATCCTGCCACATGGATATTACAGATGGAGCAATTCTTCGAT
>APFE031753117.1:43902-81289 GCA_000404065.3 Pinus taeda
TTCTAAGGTTCAAGCAATGGAACATCACATCAAACATCAACAACAAGTCCTCCAACTCTTAAAGGATAACCTCATGTTGGCACATAATAGAATGAAACAAAAAGTAGATCAACATCACAATGAAAGAAGTTTTGATGTAGGTGATTGGGTATTCTTAAGGCTACAAGCATATAAGAAAATGTCCCTCAAGCAAGCTAAGAAGGATAATAAATTATCACCAAAGTATTATGGTCTGTACAAGGTGTTGCAAAAGATTGGTACTATGGCATACAAATTGGAGCTTCCTGTAGCTTCTCGATTGTACCTAGTTTTCCATGTTTCATGTTTAAAGAAGGTTATATGCGACAAGCTCCCAGTTCAAACAATATTGCCAGAACTTGACGAGGAAGGAAAAATTATATTGGAACCGGAAGCAGTCACAGAAACAAGAACTCGACAACTACGAAATCAGAGTATCTTATCAAGTGGAAGAACTTATCCGCTGAAGATTCCACATGGGAGGATGAGAATTTTATGCGAAAGTATCCAGAACTACTCAAGCGTTGAGGACAACACTTTTTTGAAGGAGAGGGGCATGTTGGGTCCCTATAATACTAGTGATTACCCCATTACTATTGTAGTTATACACCTTATTAATATTGTTGTGCCCCTATTGCCCCCATATTGTTATTATTGTGCCCCATAGAATCCCTCTAGTGTTATTTTTGTGGCTTTATATTATTATTGTTAGGTCGGCTAGATTATATTGTGACTCCTTAGACTCCTATTTGAATCATCCAAGAATTGTTCATTTATGTAATGTAAAGGAGGTTGCCCCCTCGAAGAGGCTAAATTCTAAGGCATTGATCTATCTTCTCTCTCTTTTCTTGAGTTGGTTTCATATCAGTTGCACCCTTACATTATTATTGCTATGTTGGCTCTAATTATATTGTGACCCATTAAACTCCTATATATAGAAAGGAGGTTTTTCCATTTGAATCATCCAAGAATTGTTCATTATCATAATGTAAAGGAGGTTTCCCCCTCAAAGAGGCTAATTTTAAAGTCACAGATCTATCACTTCTTGTATTTTGTGAGTTGGTTGCATAACATTTGGTATTAGAGATTTGGATCCTAGGATTTCACTGCTTCAAACAGGCCATCATGGCATTTTTTTTATAACATTTTTTGCTACAAATATTAAGAAGCTAAAATTTAAACCTCATGGAGCCCAAATATTGGTGAACCTCATATACGAATTTCATATATTTTATAGCTATATTTTCAGACATATGATCCAAGGAGGTTAGTATTTTTGCAAGATCTTGAATTCCATCTCAAACAAGTGACTTTGGGAAAATCATCATAAGTTTCTCTCTAATCATTAGATTCAAATTTTGTAAACTTTTACACAAATAATATGGACTGTGGCTTGTTGGGTATCATTTTCAAGTCCGAGGTCAAAACAGTGACATGTGGAACTCTGTACAAGTTCTCTCTACTGAACTAGTCTATAATCAGGTCATCATGGGATATTGGGCATAACGCTTTATTAAAGAATCCAATCTCAATTAGAATTAAGGGATTGGAAATAAGACTTAGAGGGATATCAGAGGATGTAATTTTAGACGTCGGAGATCTAAAATTGTAGACTTATGATAGATTCAATATTAAGCTCCTATAAAGCGAAAAATAGAGGTGTGTAGTTTTAAAAAATTTCATAAGATTTGTTTGAAAAAATATTTTGAAGTGATTCAAAGGGCATAGTGAAGCATAATTATCATTAATTGATACCCTAAAGAAAGAAAATGGAAATACCTAGTAAGCACCCTGAAATATCTACTATGACACATGGAGGAGAGGAATAAATGTAACCTAATATATCAAAATTGAAAGACCAAGTGAAACAAATTTTGTTGTCACAAAATTTAACAGAAGCTAAGATTTGAATGGTATTGAAGAAAAACTGAAAGGAAACATGGAAGATTTGAATAAAAACTTGACAAAGTTTCTACAAGAAATTATTTCTAATGGTGAAAAGGTAGTAAAGGAAACTCATGATGAGAACAAAATAAAGGTTAGTCATGATTTGATAGACTCTAACGTTGGATTGAAGACCCACCATATTCCAAAAATAGATATCGAGAATTTTTATGATAAGGATCCCATAACATGGATACTACAAATGGAGCAATATTCTTATCTCCATAATGTGAAAAACACACAAAAGGTACCCATTGCAACTTTATATTTACAACCCAATTAGTTTGTATGGTATTGATGACTTCACTCTCATAACCAAATTGTCACTTGGTCATTTTTATGGAGGAAATGATAGAACATTATGAGGATGAAAATATCAACACATTCTTTATAAAATTGATAATTCTCAAACAAAATGGCTCAATGGTGGGGCACATTGAAGAATTCTAAAACTTGAATGTAAGGGTAAATGGTATTCCAAAGGAACATAGGGTTGATGTCTTCATAGGGACTTTAAAGAATAATATCCAACATGAGGTTCACCTTTGGGAACCTAATTCATTGGAGAAGGCATTGAAGTTTGAAAGAAAAATTATGGAAACAAGGAATCCTACCACTCACAACTATACAAATGGAAGTTTTGTTTCTCCTAGCCTTCCACAACCTACAAGGTTGACACCACAACAATTGGAAGGAAAAAGAGCAAAAGGGATTTGTTATAGTTGTGATAGCAAACACACTAAAGGTCATAAGTATGTTAAGAAGAAATTAAGTTACATAGATTGGGAAGAGGAGGAAGAAAAGGAACAATAATCGTCAAAATAAGAGGATATACACCAAGAACTAACCCTAGAGAAATAAAAAATGAATATGACCCTATCTTGTAATGCATTGATAAGAATTACCACTCCTAAATATCTCAAGATGTAAGCATATATCAAGAAGAAAAAGGTAATAGTGTTTATTGATTTGGGTAGTACCCTAATTTAATTCATTGTAAGATAGCCAAGGAATTAAATTTCTTCCTATATCTACAACCAAAGTGTCAAGTGATGGTTTAAAATGAAGGAATCCTAAATTTCTCTAGAAAGTGCCATAATATCAAGATATCAATGGGAGAATATATATTGAATAGTCCAATGCTTTCCATTCCAATGGGTGGTGTTGATGTTTTACTAGGATTCTAATAGTTACAATACTTGGGTACAATAGCTTTTAATTTTCAAGAAATTTTATTGAATTTTTTTTGGGAATGAAAGGAAGTTGAATTAAGGGGTATCACAGGGAAACTAGGAAAGATAATAAGCTGTAATGGAATGAAAAAGATTCTAAAGAAAGAAAAACGTGGCATAATTGCATAATTATGTTCACTAGAGGTTCAAACATCGAAATCATCTATTTATCCAGATCTCCAAAAAGACTTGGACAATCATTGTAAGGTTCAAGCAGTGGAAGATCACATCGAGGATAAAAAACAAGTTCTCCAACTCTTAAAGGATAACCTCATTTTAGTGTAGAACATAATGAAACAAAAGGCATACCAACATCAGAACAAAATAATTTTTGATGTAGGTGATTGGGTATTTTTGCAACTACAACCATACAAAAAAATGTCCCTCAAGAAATCTAAGAAGGATAATAAACTATCAACAAAATATTATTGTCCTTACAAGGTGTTGCAAAAGATTGGTACTATGGAATACAAATTGAAGCTTCTGGTATCTTCTTGAGTGCACCTAACTTCCCATATTTCATTCTTAAATAAGGTTATAGGTGATAAGGTCCTATTTCAAGCAACATTTCTAGAACTTGACGAGGAAGGAAAAGTCATATTGGAGCCTAAAGTAGTCACGAAAACAAGAACTCAACAACTACGAAATCAATAAATTTCAGAGTATCTCATCAAGTGGAAGGAATTACAAGCTGAGGATTCTACACGGGAGGATGCGAATTGTATACAAAATCATCCAGAACTACTCAATTGTTAAGGAAAACACTTTTTTTAAGGAGAGGGGCATGTTAGGTCCCTATAATACTATTGTTATTCCCTCGTTGTTATTGTCAGTGTAGCCCCCTTATTGTGATTTTTATGCCCATGTAGTCCCCATATTGTTGTTATTGTGCCCCATGAAGCCCACTATTGTTATTGTTCTACCCTTACCTTATTATTGTTATGTCATCTCTTATTATATTGTGACCCTTTAGACTCCTATATATGGAAAGGAGGTGTTGTAGTGACTACAACCACCCTCCAAAATTTTGGCCCACACCCAATTTCAGAGACTCCTGTGAGAGTTTCACTTGATGACTGCACACACTAGGGTTCACCCCATGAACTCATGTGAGTCTTTACACCCACCTTACTTGATCATTTCACCCAAGTTTTTGCATGTTGATGTCAAAATCATGCTCATGACCATGTTTTTGTTATACTCAAAGTCTTGGCTTCATGTGTACTTGTTGTGTTCACTATGAAAAAATCTATCGCACTCACACATGGAGTAAAATTCACTATTGTGTAAGCCTTGTTGACGTCCACCAATGATCAATCACAAGTTTCATGCTTGTCACTTACACCATCGGTCAGTCATGTTGAGTATGTGTGTCTAGATGGTTTGAGTCGTCTCATCGTCAAGTCAGGTAAGTGTGTGTTTGCAAGATCACGTATGCATCTTTTGCTCATTCACACACTTAGTCGCTTTGCTGAAGTTATGAAAACCAGATTCCCCTCTGATAGACAGACCATCACCCCACCATCGACTTGATTTATTTTCATCGAGAACAACAGAGAAGCACTAAGCATGCCATTTCAAGCTCCGCTACCTACAAGCCGATCAATCAGCCTTCATGCTTGTCAACCTGAGAGTTTGACCCGAAAACTGCCCTGGGACTAAATACCCTAAAAAAATTGCACATAGGCTACAGTCCTTTCTGATTCTGCTCACATAAAAAAATTCATAGACATGCCAGAAAAACATCAAGTACCCATCCTTGTCCCCCTAAGAATTGTGTAGTTTTTTCGGTCAGCCCTCTACTCAGTCAACTGGTTGCACATCTAGAAAATTGCATAGTTTTCAAGAGGAAGCACTATGCTTCCTAACAGTCCACTTAGCTTAGAAACTTCACAGAGGTGATCAATAGGTGAACCTCCTAGCATCAACGTAGCTTTTCTTGCTAGTAGCTCCTGATTCCAACTACTAGTTCCCTCTAGGAATTGTGCAGTTTTTTCTACTAGGCTCTAGTAGTAGACTGTGAGTTCCCTCCACGAATTGCACATTTTTTGTGCGAGTGACCTAGAAGCTAACTACTAGTTTGCCTTAGGAATTGCGCAATTTTTCTTACCAATCACCTAGCAGCTGACTATTAGTGTCCTGGTAGCTAACTATCAATTCCCTTTAGGAATTTTGTAGTTTTTGTTGCTAAGCTCCCGCTGCCCATTTTTTTATGAATCTGTGCAAATTTTTCCTTCCCATCCTTCCTGCAACCTCGACTGTTCCTCCCAAAAGCTATGTAGTTTTTTCCTCCAGGTGAGCCTGACCTTGTGGGAAATCACTATCAATCTGGATTTCCCATCTTCATCACCCAGACATTCCAGTGTAGTTTTCATCAGCTATGCCCAAAGCCTCCATCCCGCCTCACAAACTTATCACCTCTCTCGGTCACCTGCATTTGAAATGATCATGCATCATGGTAGATGTGGAGCACTTGGAAGGTATGCTTTTGATAAGAAATCTAGTGGTTTTTCAATAATAATTCTAACCTTTTCTGCATTATGAATTCAAAGAAGATAAATGATTTTGATAAAATGTCCGAAAGTAAGAAGAAGAAGCTCAAGTGGTAATAATTGACGTTTTTCTATGCAGGAAGACGTGGAAGCAAGGAATTGTCGTTCAAAAGCGAGAAGAAAAAGGGAAATAACTGCTTTCCCTCCAGCGGGGAACCGGATGCAGACAAGATCAAGCAAAATTAGAGCCGAATAGCCCAGGGAAAGAATGCAGGATACTGAGTCGGAGAACGCAAGAAGGAAAAGAGAAGAATTGAACGATTAGCGAATCCCTCAGGATCTTTGATCCTGAGGGATCGCTGCTTTAACTTATCTTTTGATTATCTAGATACCTTCGTCATTTCTTTTATATAAAGGCACTAAGCCATTGAGCAAAGGGACAACTGCTTTTATATAATTCTAAGTTTCAGAACAAATTGTGACCATTGAGTCTCGCTGAGACCTGATTTTGTTATACTTTTCTTGATGCGGTTAATATAAAGGACTTGGTGTTGGCTTCGTCTCTGCGTCTGGAGTAACCTAAGGCAGTGTACCATTGGCAGCTAAGGGCCCGGCTCCGAAGGACACTTGCTTTTGTACAGTGATTTGCGTGTGGTTTGTTTCTATTTATTATTTAGTAATCTGATACATTTTTCATATGATATGCTATGCTCTATTATCATTAATATCTGAATGATTTCTCCATGTAATGTCTAAGAAAAATACAATTGAATCTATTCAAGGTTGAATTGCATCTTTAATTAGTTATTTCTGTAACAGAATGATGGTATGAATATTATTATCGCTGGATCCATGTGAAATGTTATTTGGAAGACTTGAAAACAGTGTTACTCTGTTCAGAAACATAGTCATATCATTCCTTATCTTCAGATCGCTATAATAGGATAGAACATGTACATACGGGTGATGGTTGCTGTTCCATAATTCGTCTGTTATTCCATTTTATTACTGCTGTTCCATTTTATTACTGCTATTCCATTTTATTACTGCTGTTCCATCTTACTACTGCTGTTCCATTTTACTGCTGTTCCATTTAATTACTGTTGTTCCATTTACTATTGTTCCATTTCCAGTTTGCTATTCCATTTTACTTTCTGCCATTTTATTTACCTGCCTTTGTTGTTTTGGTGTGAGAGAAGGACTAAGGCTGTAGTGAGCCTCAGCAAGACGCTGCTTAGCTCCTAGACCTATAAGTCCATGCTCTAATTCCCTTTCTTTATCAGTTTCTGGAGGGATGGGTTATTGCTTCCGCACCCTCAACTGATCAACTGCCTTGTGTGATTATCTTTCGAGTTAGTTTAGTTATAGCTTAGCATTTGTTTTCTTTCAAATATTTTGAACACTATACTACTGAGCATTACTCGGACAAATAGCCTCGGATTGAGTTACTCTTTGCAATAACAAAACGTTCCTGGATTGACTTATTAATGTGGGATAATTAGAAGTGTGAGAGACCCTAGTTATAGCTCTACAGTAGACTAGGAGGTTTATGGATTTAAAGTCATCTCGTCATGAGTGACTACAGACACATGCAGATAGGCACAATGACATATGGGATGAATAAAGGGAGCACATGTAGAAGGATAGATTCACCAATGAATGAATAGATCATGCATGAAAAGGGATGTGCTCATGAATGGATGATCATGCAAGGATGTGTTCGCGAATAGATGAACAAACAGAAATGCAAGATGTGTTCATGGATTGATAGATAGATGAGCATGAACCTTTTGTGAATGGACAAACCTGTCAAGCTTAACAACATACAAGCAAGAAGCAATGTGTGAATTCAACATCAAGTGAACTAGTGACCATCAAAGAATCCATGTACTTTTCCATGTGGAGGTGAAGCTATGACACGCCATGAGGACATCCATCACCTAGCAACGCTGCAGCTCGACATGCACACTAGCAACAACCTAAAGGTACTAGCAATATAATGTCGAGTCATGTCATGAGTCATGTCATCTATATCTATACTGTGGGCCATACTGTCAATCAATGTAATGTGAAGTTGAATTCCAAGAGACCCACTTGTTGTATGAAGAGTCATGTCAAGTCGAAAAGTCATGGAATTCAAACAATGATGAGGGTAATCGATCAAACACAAGGGTCAGTTTCACACTTGGCTATAAATACCCTTAATTTGTACATGCAAAAGACTTTTTCACCTCAGCTCCTCCCACATAGCCTTGAGATTCTGTAATCTTCTCTTTGAGGAGTAATTAGTGGCTCCAACACCCCTCACACTGGGTTAGTGATGTATGGTGGAACGACATGTCTTAGGAATTTTGGTTAATTCAGAAGCCTACTAACAAGCCAACACATTTTCACACATTTATTGTAACTCTTGTAAGACTAATCTTGGACAATTGTAATGCATGTTGATTTAACCTGTGTTTAACACTTGGAATAATTCACTTTTTGTAATAGGTATATCTTAATGAAAAGTGTTGCATATGTTGTTAACATTTCCTCACCTATGTTGACTATTCTCATGGACATCAAATAGACATTTCACATAAAACTTGCTATAACAACTGTTGCACTCATGTGGACTAATCCACTGAGTGTTATATGTGTTATCTTCCCTTGTGTGTTGTGACTACTACATCTGTGTGGACTGTTCTATCAGAAGCCGTGCATGTCGTGATTGTGTTGTTTGTTCCTAGAAGAGTTGGGACTTCTCCCATCCAAATTTGTACTCATTCCCACCCTATCCCTCTATGGTGAAAAAACCATTAACACAAGTGACACTTATAATCACCATGCACGTGAACCTCACTTCTCGAAAGACAAAGCAAACCACTCTCCTATGCTGACAAGGAAGAGTTGAGTCAAATATTTAAGATAATGGAAATCCAACAATTGTACGAGATGGGACTCCTACACCAAAAGGTGTGAGGTCTAGTTGGGACTTTATGCTGGGGAGTTCTGCTAATGTTGGCAGGTCCAACACCATCGACATCTTGGTGCTAGAAGGAGGGACAGATGACAAGTTCATCCCATACATCTGGGTTGAATCTCTTACCCAATGAATAATACAAAATTCATGCTCCTATGGTGTTTCTCTCATTTCTCCCTTAATCAATTACCAATCCCCGATGAGCTTCTCAATCACTTGTCCTTGTTAAAGTTTTATGGTGAAGACAGAACATCCATAACACAGCACATTTATGATTTTGTTCATTTCTGTGAATCTCATGAAATCAATAGCGATGAGCTTGTTTGTGTACTCTTCTTCCTCACCCTTGAAGGTTGTGCTAATTGGTGGTTTCATACCCTGCCACCAATCCTTTGATGAGTGTGACCACCAAGATCAATATGAAAGAATATCTTGTTTAAGACTGAAGCCTCGCGAATCAGTTGAGAACTTTTCTACTCTATTCTTTCACCTATTTGACAGATTTTTGAATGGTTTGTGGACCTTTAATTCATGAGCCAAGAGCTGTAACACTTGGTTCATGTCTCCCGAAATGGTTAACCTCTTGATTTTTCTTCTTCCTCAACTCATGCAGATCACAAGACACCTCATGTCTTGAAGAGGGTGCCCCATTGCAAAAATCAAAAATTTAAGAAATCTGTGCAGCAGGAACCCCCTCACAGCGGTTGCAAGGTTGAGAAATCTGCACAACAAGTTCTCAACCCATCTTCTTAACTGTCTCCCACCCCAATGAAGGAAATTCCTGAATGGTTTAGAAAGCCTATGGAAAAAACTCATCCCTCCATTACGTAAGAGGACATCATTGTTCATAACCCAAGTCTTGAGTTTAATCAACATTTGTGTCGTGCCTCCTTACACCATGACTCACTTGAGTGATCTGCTTCACAAGCTCGCTGCACACACTCTCTTGATTCTCGAGCTACTAGCTCAACTTGCAGTCATGTGCAAGGTAGTCTCATCATACAAATGGAAAAGCAAGATGGTGAATACATAATCAATTCCTCTTAAAACATTGAGCCCCCATTATTGATTGATTCTCGATCTGCAAATCTTGGTGAAACATAATGCACAATCAATTCTTTTGATCAACCTCTAGCCTTGGGATGTCATCACTCCCATGCTTTTGTATGTTGTGATGAATTCCCAAGCACATAATATGATCTAGTGTCATCTCATGTACACTCTAACTTGGATCTAGAATGCACCCTCTTCAAAGCAGACTTCCATACCGAAGCTTCCTCTACACCTCACATGCATGTGTGTCCTATCATTCACAGTGCATCAACATGCATCGAAGATATTCCACATTCTCTTGCTTCTTCATCCCATGATTTATCTCCTTGATCAACACAAGGAAATGAGGTTTTCCAAGATGAAAATAGTCTCAACACATAGGACTCTTCCCACTCTTCATCATCTTGCGTGTTTCATGAAGATAGCTCATCAAGTCAACTTGCTGAAGCCTGTGATAGAGATGGCTTTCATCCTGAGAGAAGTTTTGAAATCAGTGACAATAGCCATTTTCAAGCCATGCATGATTTAGTTCACATCTCAAAATGCAATTTTTCAATTCTGGAAAGTTTTGGGATGTGCCAAGGAGCTGAGGCACTTCAATGTCCATTGATGGTTATATCAGGACCTCGTGACTTTGGTAAGCCCGCCAAACCAAATCAGATCGTGTTTCTCACACACAATCCATATATTAGCATGGTTTCACTTGACATGGATCCCTGTGTAAATAATATTTACTATTCTTGGTGTAATATTTCAAAATTTCATATTTTCACTAATGACCGAATCCACGGGTCCATTACATCATGTCTGTCTTCATGCACCTCTCTTACATTTATTTCGGGTTGGGACTATCTGTCTCTCATTTAATCATGGGACAACGAAGTTGATCATCTCAATGACTATCTTTATATGGAATCATACTTATTAGATGTCCTCTCTCAAAATCAGCTCCTTGGTCTTTTTGCAAATTTCACACATCAAATCTTCCCACTCGTCACACCATCAATCTCCCTATGTGATGAAGAGCGCACAACCTATCACATAAATCAAGTTACTCTCATTTCACCACACCAAAATTGGTTTTACACATTGACAGTGTTGGCATCCTTTCTACATTTCTCTGATTACCATGATTCCTACACACTTTTTCACCAGTTGCAGGTGGGTGTTCTATCATGTCTAGAAGATAGCGAACTTGGTTCCCTCATTTAGATCATTTGCATGATTACTCAAAAATTTTCTTTTTCCATGTCAAACTGGGAATTTTCCATCTCCACCAACTGGTGTAATTTTTCTTCTACCTTAGGTGGCTATCATGCAGTTTATCATTTTCCCAAAAATACATCTGATGACAGCAGCTTCACATTCTATGACCTTCACCATGTAACATCTTTCTTCTTAGAATTTTGCCAAGAAAGTGAGGCACTTTGGCCTGCACTCATGGCTATGGAAGGCCCTCATTGTCTTCACATGACTTGCGAGAATGACCACATCTATCTATTTGTATTAGATTCCCATCGTAATCCCCTCTCTCGAATTAGGAATCCATCTTCTCAAAGATCATGAATCTTTCAAAACAATCATCACAAATTTTATGATCCAATCGTTGAATGGTTGGAACACCCTTACTTGGTGAGTCGTGTTGTAGGTAACAAGCTTCAATCCTTCCTCTCACTTGCTAAGAACTCGGTGAAGAAAAGAACGCACTCGAAAGAGTCCTATGAGGCTTGTTGAAAAACTATAGTGACTACAGGACGAGTATGCCTACGGTGGCTTCACTCAAAACTTCATTTCTCATAACCTTGACTATTTAATGTAGGAGTAGAAGTAGTGTTTTCTTTTTCACTTGCTTTGCTTTCTGGTTTGCATGTTTTTTTTCTTGCTGACTTGGTTGCTTTGCTTGCTTATTATTGTTTTCACTTTGTTTGCTTTGTTTACTATTTTTGTTTTTTTTGTTTGTTTTTCTTAATACCTTACTAGTTTTGTTTCTTGAAATAATTGCTCCCAACTACTGCATTATGGCTTTTTGAATGAGTTTGTGGCTGGGATATGAAAAAACTTGTGACAATGCAACACTTTCCTAGTCTTCTATTCATCTTCTCTATGCTTGGTTATAACCTTCGACCAATGAACTCTTCATGGGAAGTGCGAGTTGTCTATGAGGGAATTTTTGGTCCAACCATGAATTTGTTTCCACACTGCGAAGCCCCATGCCTTTGTGCGACCTTATGCTCTGTATGTTCAAGCTCATCCAACCATTAGAAATGAAGGGGAAAATCTAAATGAGCAAACCTATGTTAGAAGTCTTACATGCTTCTATGAAGGAATAATGTCTTCTACTCTGAATAAGTTGGGATACCTCTTCTACCCCAAAAATTAAAAGTGCCTATGCACAATCCAGTTGAAAAAATATAAAGGAAAAAGAAAATAAAGGCTTCTTGTAGAGAGAGGTGAAGCATGCAACTCCACCGAGCTACTGACCAGACTCGCTGGCAATGGAGAAATGCGTGTATCCTTGGGTGACTCCACCAAGGTACTGTCCAGGCCTACTGGCAGTGGAGCAATACCAGATATGAAAACTTATACTCTGAAAATCTTCAACTCACAACCTAAACCAACCTTCTATAATTCAAAACACTGTGACCAAGCTAAAATTTTGATTGTGTTTGACTGAGTTGGAAAAAGGTGAACCATGTATGTCCATAGGGTAAGTGGGGAACTCAGAATAACCCACACAACATTTCAATACTCCTCAAAAGACCAAGGCCCTGTGCTATCAATGAACCAAGACAGAGAAACTCGAGTTCTACCAATGTGTCGCCAAGTGTTGTAACAACTACAACCACCCACCAAAATTTTGGCCTGTACTCAATTTCAAAGCCTCCCTTGAGAGTTTCACTTGATGACTGTACACACTCAGGTTCACCCTGTGAGCTCATATGAGTCTTCACACCCACCTTGCTTGATTATTTCACCCATGTTTTTGCATGTTGATGTGAAAATCATGCTTGTGACCATGTTCTGGTTATACTCAAATTATTCGCTTCATCTGTACTTGTTTTCTTCGCTATGAAAACATCTATCACACTCACACACAAAGTCAGATTCACTGTCGTGCAAGCATCGTCACATTCAACCAATGATCAATCACAAGTGTCACACTTTTCTCTTACAGCATCGTTTAATCATATTAAGTATGTGTGTCTGGATGGTTTGAGTCATCTCGTCATCAAGTCATGTAAGTGTGTGTTTGCAAGATTACATATGCATCTTTCGCTCGTTCACACAGTTAGTCACCTTGGTGAAGTTATAAAGACCAGATTCCCCTTTGACAACCAAATCATCACTCCACCACCGACTCGATCGATTGTCACCCAAAACAGCACAGAAGCACCAAGAAAGCCATTTCACGTTGCACTACCTGCAAGTAGATTAATCAACCTTCATGCTAGTCAATGAGAGAATTTGACTTGGCAGCCACCCTAGGACTGACTCCGATAAAAGATTGTGTAGAGGCTATAGACCTTGCCTGCTCTTTTCACTGAGAAAACTGTAGAGATAGGATGGACATACATGAAGTTCCCATTCTTATCCCCATCATAATTACATAGTCTTTCTAGTTAGCCCTCTAGTTAGTCGACCAACTGCTCACCTGAAGAACTGCGCAGTTTTCATGAGAAAGCCCTCTGCTACCTAGTAGTTTGCTCATCTCAAAACCTACATAGAGGTTATCATTAGGCTAGCCTCCCAACATCAACACACTTTTTCCCTGTTGGAATTATGATACAAGTGTTGTCCTTGATGGCAACTCACACAGATGAAAGATCAAGGTGCAGCAAGTCAACAGCAATGAACTATAGATCAAACTATAGAGGATGATGAAAGAGAGGTATATGTAGGTTCACCTTGACCAAGCTATGTATATATATAGGCTCACTGAACACAAGTAGAGTATAAGTACACACACACTTTCACAGAAGGAAAAGCATGTATATGTTGGAAAACTAAGTTTTTGGTCCAAGGTATTTTGATTCATGGCTTTGAGAAAGGCCTACAACTATATGAGGAGAAGAACATTAGGCCAAAGTGTGCAAGTATCAAATATTTGATGAAGTGTGAGATCTAGAATGCAGGTTATCGACTTATGCTGCTTTTCTTGATCTGAACCAACGATGAACCTTAGCAGTTGATGAGGGATAAGATCTAATGATGGATCAAGATCTTAAGATTTGCAATGAATTATCATTATATGGTTTGATCATGTATAGTCTAGATCTGAACACTGACGCATGTGTTATTCTATAAATGTTATGATCTGGGTATAACTGAAGTCTGGAATAGCTGCAAAATTATGAATTAATATTTGCAGATGTATACGGTGGTTGGCTTTGGTAAAAGCATGTATAGACGCTAGTTAGGTTCATAATAGTAGCGTATAAATTATGAGATATGATATTTGAAGTTGTAGTTCGATCTGATTATTGTTGAATAATTCTGGGTTCTGCTCTATGTTCTGGTCACTGCGTTGATGATAGTATTCTAAATGTTTAGATTGATTGATTATGACTTTCTTTAGTGACGATGGCCTTTCAATGATTTAGTTGTGGGTGATTTAGAGATTTATGATTGAGTTTCAATGGTTGGTTAATGCAGATGTATTTATGGTTGTATTGCAGTAGTGATTGATTTTGAGCTTCAATGTTGTTGGTGGGTGCAGTATGAAAATTTGATGAAACGTGGCCTTCATATTGTGGTGTTGTGTTCCACGAGTATCCGTTCTGAGAATTTATGAAACATGGTCCCTGGAAGAAGAATGAAGGTTGTACCCTTTGTTAGCTCGATGCCTACGTACTAGTAAACATATCGACTAGTACAAGAGCTAGGGGGTTGTAGCTCTCTTTCAGTAGAAGCTGGAGAATGAGAGAAGGTTGTAAGCCTTCTGCAAGTGGGTGCCTATGTACTGGTATGATTCTACACCAGTACAAGATTGTAAGTAGGTTTTTCTTATATTAAAAGAAGACAATAGTAGGTGGTTTCTGTCCGACGTTGGGTTTCCACCTTAAATCTTGGTGTTCATGTGTGTTTTTTATGTGTGATGGTTTGTTATGATATTACTGCACATGGTTACTATTTATATGGTTAATGAAGTACTTATTAAAGAACAACATATGATGAATTAACTAAATCTTAATCTTGCTGGATATAAGTTGGTTGCCTTAAACATAGTTATGTGTACATGCGGGTTACCTTCATTAAAGTAGTGTATATAAATCAGAATATGGAAATGAAAAATATTATTGACTTGACTAATACTAATTCACCCCTCTCCCCTCTCAGTATTATTTCCAACAATTGGTATTAGAGAAATTCATTTGGTAGAAGCTTGATCGCTTGAAGGAGATTCGTAGAACAATGGGGAAGAAGCGAAAAAAGAAAGAACTTCAGAAGAAGAAGACATCTCAAAGGAACTATGACAAAGGGAGAGTCGATTGGGGATGATGTTGAAGCAACTCTTCAGATTCAGAATCACCTCAGAATGAAGATGAGCAAGAAAAGGGAACTATCAGCTACGATTTCATTATCCTATGGTGATACATTTCTCTGTCCATTTGAAGATGATGAAAGTGACAATGAAACAACTAAATTTTCTCTTATGGGTGAAAGAGAAACACATCAAATAGAGGCAGAATTTAAAAGGATCACAGAAAAATTTAGAGATCAAAAAGATCTATTGGACAAAAGGGAGTGTGCCTTTAAAAAAGAACCTACCAAACTAAAAGTTCAACTAGAAGAATGAAATAAGGTAAGGAAGCAATACAAGGAAAGGGAAGATCAATGTCAAAAGCTACAAGATGAAGTGACATCATTAAAAAATGAAGCAAACAAAAGGAGCAAAACAATCAAGAAACTCAAAGATAGATTGAGTTACTATGAAAGTCTTGAAGCTAATATCTTCTCTCTAAAAGAAGATATTGAAATATCAAATAAGCAGAATGAATAACTACTCCAAGCTCTTGAAGAACAAGAAAACAAAGTTCTTGAATTAAGGCAACAGATGGAAGAAGGACGAAAAGCTAAAGAAATCATGAATAAATAGTATCTTGAAAAGGAAGAGAAATATCAAGTTGAGGTAAACATCCTAAAAGGTAAATTAGGAGAAAACGATAAGCTTTTACAATTTCAAGATAGTACTAAGATTTTGGATGATATTATCAGTAGTTAAAGGTCTCGTGCCATCAAAACTAGTCTTGGCTTTCATGAATCTATTGAAGGTGAATCTAGCTCTCAAAGTGAGGTAAGGAACTCTAATGCAAAATCTGAAATACTCAACAAGGAGATGACAGGTCAATCCCATCAACAACCAAGGAAAGAAATTCCTCAAATAAAATGTTTTACTCCTAACTCTGGAAGTGATAGTTGGTTATTTGCTCGACAGAATAATATTGAATGTTTTATATGTCATAATCTTGGACATGTTGCAGAGAGATCTGGAAGTAGAATGGTTCAAGACCATCACACAGAAAGATCATTAGCTTCCAGGTAGTTTAAGGGATATTGTTATTTTTGTAATATGTTATGTCACAAAGTCATTGACTACTATAGAAGAAATATGAAACATGTAAGAAGTTATGTTTGTAAAAAGTTTTGACATATAGCAAAGGAATGAAGGAGAAAATTTTGGGCACCATACCAAAAGCAGAAAACATCATTACACTCGAAGATATGGAAGAAGAAGGAAGTACAATAAGAAAAATGTGGCATGGAAAAATGTACAGACATGACAAAATCAGGGGAAGCCGAAATTATGAAACTTCAATGTTTTAAATCTCATACGCTAGTTTCATGAAGACAAGTAGTGTATATACATGAGTTCGAAGCTGCACAGTCATGTATGTGTAGTTTGAGAGAAATGTTGTGGGACAGTCCTAGAAAAACTAATTTGATATGATTCAGACAATTATCAGTTATATTTTCTATCGTAGAGGGCTACAGTCTGTGGATGTTATTTAGAAGCATTTTGATCCTCACAAGTTGTTTATAACTTGATGTATATCTCATTGATGATGAAGCCTTGATACTTCTTACTCATATATGCAATGATTAGATCTGACATTGAATAGGTGGAATAGGTTGAGGGGGGGAACATGCTAAGCTTCTAATAAGGCATTGTTGGCATTTTGGTTAGAAGTCTTTGGTATCTAATCAATGATAATAATTCTTATATGGATTGCTATGTTATGGTTATGAGTTTCCCATGATAAAATCTCAGATGATATTTGGGATAGCATAAGTTGGTATTCATATCAGATGGATTATTGTAAGTGACTTTTTGATGATGCATATAGTATATATATGTTGCTTACATAATGATCTTCATAAAGACAAGGAGACGTACAAAGCTTGAGTACACAACTTCATTATTTGATGATGATCCATTTATTTTCTTTTATGTTGCTAACATCATGTCTTCAAAGATGCATAAAGTTCGTATGGTGCAAGTATGATGCAGGATTCCTATAGTTCTTGGTTCTCACATGGTTGAGAATTGTTGTTGCTGATAATATGAAGAAATCTTGACAAATGACCATACATTCATGAGTTACTAGATATGTATTGCTATCTCTTTCATGGATATACAATATGTTTGATACAAGGATGATTACTTAAGTTGCATATTTATAAATATTATTGGTTGGCCAAGAGAATGGTGTTATCGCAGGTCACATGAAGACATAGCTATTTGAAGAAATGGATATTCGAAGACCTGGCTTACCTACACACATAATGGTGATGAGTTCTTTCCTTATGATGATAGCTTGATACTCCCATATGTTAATTATCATGGTTGATGCTTGTCAGATGTGGAATGTTCCTTAGTGATGACACATGGTAGATATACTAAGGGTTCTTGTGAAAGTTCATAATGTGATGGCTATGGTGTTTTCACATATGATATGGTGTGAATGATTTTGTGTTACTGCTCGAAGATATGACATATGATGAGTTGATTCATGGAAGGTTATGATAAGGCTCCTTCTACTAAGGAAATGAAGCAAGTTGATCTTGATGAGATCAAGAGGATGAGTTGATATCTATATGCAGACATACTTTGTCACAGGTTTAATATATTTACACTATCATATCTTGGGAACTAATGATGGACATATACAGGTTGTTGGTTTGGATGTTGTTGATAGATACTTATGGAGCAGATCATACATGGTGTATGATAGTTGATGTTGACTATCATGGTCTTGTTTAGATATTTGGTCTATGTTATAAATGTCATGTATATCATCCAATCTAAAGGTCATATAAAGACCGATGATGTAATAATATGTCTCTATATGCCATAGTCTTTTGATGAGTTCTTTTTGGTCATATGATGTAATTTGTATCCCCACTTTGCATGGGATGGACGATGTAATTTTTATCATGTATAAAAACAATGGTATCTCCCCACTTGGTTGGAAGATGGATGTATGTATGAGTCAATTGTGACAAGAAGTTCATACTCACTTATTTTAGTTATAGATTTATGTTTTTCTTTTAGAAAATATTTTGCAAAATCTGCATATGCTCATAGGGAGCATGGATGATATAGTTCATCTCAGCATGTACTCAGGGGGAGCATGGACATCATAATGTATGTCCAAAGGGGAGAATATCTTGGTCCACCCTTTGTCCTTGATGCCAAAGGGGGAGAGTGACTTGGTGTTGTTGTTGCCATCAAGTCCAAAGGGGGAGACTGTTGGCATTATGATACAGGTGTTGTCCTTGATGGAAAATCACTCAGATGAAAGATCAAGGTGCAACATGTCAACAACAAATAATTATAGATCAGACTGCAAAGAATGAAGAAAGAAATGTATACACAGGTTCACCTTGACCAAGCTGCATATAGATGCAAGTTCGCTAAACACAAGTAGCATATACGTACACACTCACTTTCACAGAAGGAAAAGTGTGTATCAGTTGGAAAACTAAGTTTTTGGTCCAAGATATTTTGATCCATGGTATTGGCCCAAGATATTTTGTCCGAGGTGTTGACCCTAGGTATTTGGTCTAGGGAAAAGTTTAAGAACCACCCTAAATTTATATGCATAATAAATGGGCTAATCTCTGTGATACATAGGAAAAATGAGAGGCAATTTTATCAATAATATAATATGTATATATAATATTTTTGGCAAATCTCTCACCAGATTACATTATCTTGTACAGTGATGGAGAATCTTTCACTAAATTATAAAATCTTATAAGATATTGGAAAATATTTTACTGAATAATAAAACATTGTGAAGTCTTGGCGAATGTTTTGTTAAAGTATGAAACCAATATGATAATAAGAAAACATATTCATTAAACTATAATATAATAACATACATATTTGGAAAAAAGAAACATAATTATTTCTCTGCTACAAACAATGTTCCGAGTTCAGTGTCGTGTTTGTCAAGGTTCTTACAATACACTCTTTCATATCCTTCTATTAGTTTTGATAATATTCCACAACAAAGTTCTTGTAGGTGTTGATATTGACCACGAGTTCTGTCAAGGTAGGAGAGATTAATCTTTTCTCTACAACTTTTGTCAAGCTACCAATTTTTTCAAGTTATCAAATTTCTTTCCTATTCCATATACTCCAACTGCGAGATAGAAAAAAACACATCAAGTTTGTTTACCCCAACACACCAACAAGTATCAAGCCCCAACTATATTACATAAGAAAGTATTAGGTATCCCAAAGGCTTGAAGGGGATCTAATTGAAAGAAGTGAACGTTGTGAGAAGCCTTCCATAAATGTAGATTTATTATTATTTTAATTGGAAATCTTCAATTAAATAATAAAATTTAATTATGTCTCTCCCAATCTAAATTGCTTATTAGCATAATTCACTACCCTCATACGTCTCCCATTTTTTAACAACGTTGTAACAGGTAGATTAATTTCCTTTTTGGTGAACAATCTTCACCTTTTAGGAAAATATTAACATAATTCACTACCCTCATACGTCTCCCATTTCTTAACAACGTTGTCACATGTAGATTAATTTCTTTTTTGGTGAACAATCTTCATCTTTTAGGAAAATATGGTGCATGGCTCCAACCCCTACAAATCATTAGGACAAACTGAGAATACCACAGAAGATGAAAGGTTGTACAAACCAGCTTATTTTTCAAAAAACTAATCCACATCAATACCTAAACTTTTACATGAAGATATCATATTGAAAATGTTTGAAAAATGGTGGGATATCTTATGTGAGGGTGATGCGGAAAGAGTGATAAGGTTTCACTGTTTTGAATTTTTTTGTTAAATCAGAAAAACCAATATTAATGGAGATATTGGTATTTTTTACCAAATTTTGTGAAGTGACTAAATGTAGCTTTAACCATTCGCCTTAAGATGTTTTTACAATATAATTTCCTCAGTCTATTTAATATCTTCATTATCATAAAAACCAACCTATATCCATCTTAACTCCACATCTAGAACTCTTAGATGGATACAATCTATTTATCCCTCCGAGCACTTCTTAGACCCAGAATTATCATCAATCTATGATGATCGAATTTCCCCTTTAAATAGTCTATGCTCACAGGAATACCATGGTATTACCGTGGGTCAATACCAAGTGTTATCATAAACTTGGAGCTTAAAAATTACTATTAGTAATTTATAAAAATTAATAAAATAATAAATTGATTTTATTTTATATTTTATTTAACCAGGTTAAAAGTTAACATACATTAAATTACAACATCCATTTTTACTCTTGATCCACCAAGCCCCGAGAGGGATCAAATATTTTTTCACTCTATGCTAGTTTGCATATCACGATATTTGATCCCTCTCGTGGCTTAATAGATCCAGAGTAAAGATGGATCTATCCTTGTTTAATTCCCCCCTTTAAATAGGTTACATTTCACGTCAATACCATGGGTCAATACTGTGTGCCATTTTTATTTTTATTAATACTAATATTAGGGTTAATAATTTTTTTTACATGGTATTAATAATAATGTAGCCCATGGTATTTGGCCCATAGTATTTTGCCCATAGGTTTCCCCTAAATATAACGCATTTTTTTGAGTGTCCTTAAATATAAGGTGACTTATGGAGTAAATATAAAAAAAAAAATGTTTTATTAATTTACCATACCTATTTTACAAATATGGTATTTGGCCCATAGGATTCACTTAAATAAAACCTCTTTCTTGAGCCTTCATAAATAGAAAGAGGGTTATGGACTAAATAGAAAAAGAGGTTTTATTTATTTACCATACCTCTAGTTTATTTATATTTTTATTTACTTACCATACCTCCACTTTATTTATATTTTTATTTGTTTACACCCTTGCATGTATATAAGGTGACTTATGGAGTAAATATAAAAAATGATTTATTTATGTACCATACCTCTCATTTATTTATATTTTTATTAATTTACCATACCCCATTTATAAATATGGTATTTGGACCGTGGGATTCACTTAAATAAAACCTATTCTTGGAAATTAGGGCAAATGGAAGGTTGTAACTCCTAATTTGAAGGGCTAAATTTACCTTTTTTACCCTCTCCCTTAAAATAAGGTGGGTTAACCTTCATACCTAATTCTTTTATAAAATAAATTTGAGGTGATTTGTAAAAATGTACTATGATACAAAATATTCACCCACTAAAAATTCAAAACCCCTTAATTTCCACAAAGGGCGAAAATTCGCTCCTAAAATTTTCCATGATTTGGTCCTAGGTATTGGTCCTATGTGGTTCTGATCCATGGTGTTAAGAAAGGCCTAAAACTATATAATAAGGATAAGATCATTAGGCCAAAGTGTGGAAGTATTGAATATCTAACGAAGTGTGATATCTAATATCGAGGTTATCGGATTATGGTGCTTTGCTTGATCTGAACCAAGGATGAACCTTAGTGGCTGATGAGGGATAAGATCCAATGATGGATCAGGATCTTAAGGCTTGAAATGAATTATCATTATATAGTTTGATCATGTATAGTCTACATATTGACACGTGCGTTATTCTGTAAATGTTATGATTTGGGTATAACTGAAGTATGGAATAGCTACAAAATTATGAATTAATATTTGCAGATGTATATGCTGGTTGGCTTTGGTAAAAGCACGTATGCACACTGGTTAGGTTCATCAGAGTAGCGTATACATTATGAGATATGGTATTTGAAGTTGCAGTTCAATCTGGTTGTTGTTGCATAATTTTGGGTTCTGCTCTGTGTTTTAGTGATTGTGTTGATGACAGTATTCTGAATGTTCAGATTGATTGATTGTGATTTTCTTTAGGGACGATGGGCTTTCAGTGATTCACTTGTGGGTGATTTAGAGATTTATGATTGAGTTTCAATGATTGGTTAATGCAGATGTATTTATAGTTGTATTGTAGTAGTGATTGATTTTGAGCTTCAATGTTGTTGATGGGTCATGTATGAAAATTGGATGAAACATGGCCTTCATATTATGGTGTTGTGTTCTAGGAGTATCCAGTCTAAAAATTTATGCAATGTGGTCCCTGGAGGAAGAAAGAAGGTTGTAGCCTTCTGTAGGTCAGTGCCTATGTACTAGTAAACATATCGGCTAGTACAAGTGCTAGGGGGTTGTAGCTCCCTTTCAATAGAAGCTTTAGAATGAGAGAAGGTTGTAGCCTTCTGTAGGTGGGTGCCTACATGCTAGTGTGAGTCTGCACTAGTACAAGATTGTAAATAGGTTTTTCTTATATTAAAAGAAGACAATAGTAGGTGGTTTTTGTCCCACATTGGGTTTCCACCTTAAATATTGGTGTTCATGTGTGGTTTTTTGTGTGATGGTTTGTTTTGATATTACTGCACATGGTTACGGTTTATATGGTTAATGAAGTACTGAATAAAGAACAACATATGCTGAATTAACTGAATCTTAAGCTTGTTGGGTATACGCTGGTTGCCTTAAACACAGTTCCATGTACACACAGGTTACCTTCATTGAAGTAGCATATATAAATCAAAATATGGAAATGAAAAATATTATTGACTTGAATAATATTGATTCACCCCCCCTCCTCATACTATTATTTCCAACATTCCTCCCCAACAGCTCCCGACAGTCGACTTCTAGTTCCCTCTAGGAGTTGTGCAGTTTTTGCTGCCAGGTTTTAGAAATGGACTGCGAGTTCCCTCCAGGAATTGCAGATTTTTTGCTGCCAATGACCTAACAACTGACTGCTAGTTCCCCTTAGCTATTGTGTAGGTTATGCTTCTAGTGACCCAATACTTGAGTACGATTACAGCTCAGGAATTGCATATTTTTTGCTGCCAAGTTCCCACTACCTGCTCATTCTGGAAATTCTACAGATTTTGCCTGCCTTGCCTTCTCACAACCTAGACTGTTCCTCCCAAAACCTGTGCAGTTTTTTCCTCGAGCTGAGCCAGACCCCACGGATAGTCACTGTCAATCTGGATTGCCCATATTCATCACCTAGTGACTCCTACACAGTTTTCATCAGCAATGCCTAGAGCCTCCATCCTGCCTTACAACCTTGTCACCTCTCCTAGTCACCTGCATCTAAAATGATTATGCATCATGGTAGAATAGGAGGTTTATGTATTTGATGTAATCTCATCATGAGTGACTACAAACATAGGTACATAAATAAACATGGCATGACGATGACTGGGATGCACAAAGGGAGCACATGCAGAAGGAAAGGTTCATCAAAAGAGGAATGAATGATGCATGCAAACAAATGTTCTCGCAAATGGATGATAATGCAAATATGTGTTCACAGACAAACGGATGAGCAAACATGCAAGATGTCTTTATGGACAAAAAAATGGACGAACATGCACCTTTTGCAAATAGATGAACCTGTCAAGCTTACCAACATAGAAGCAAGGAGCAATGTGTGAATATAACATCAAGCAAACCAACAACCATTGAAGACTCGACATACTTTTCCATATGGAGGTGAAGGTATGACACACCATGAGGACATCCATCACCAAGTAGCATTGCAGCTTGACAAGCACACAAGCAACAACCTGAATGTACCAACATTGTCATGTCAAGTCATGTCATCCACATCTCTAGTATGGGCCATACTATCAATCAATTTAATGTAATGTGGAAGTCCAAGAGACCCACTTTTTGTATTAAGAGTCATGTCGAGTCAAAAATTCATGGAAGTCAAATAGTCATGAGGGTAGTTGAACAACTAGAAGGGTGAGTTTCACATTTGGCTATAAATACCGCCTCATTTGAAGATGCAAAAGTCTTTTTCACCTGAGCTCCTCCCACATAGCCTTGAGAGTCTATAATATTTCCTTTGAGGAGTAAGTAGTGGCTCCAATGCCCCTCACATGGTGTTAGTGATGTATGGTGTAATGATGTGTCTTGGGACTTTCTCTTAATTCAAAAGCCTGCTAAAAAGGCAACAAATTTTCACACATGTATTGTAACTATTGTAAGACTAATCTTGAGCACTTATAATTCATGTTTCTTTAACTTGTGTTTAACACTTGTGATGAGCCCCAAAATTGGTAACTTGTTAGGATCATTTGGCCTAATTATCCTTGTTCAGTCCTTGTCCAATCCTTCATTTTCCATAGCTTATGCATTATTTTCAGTATGTTTATGTCATTTGTACGAATAAGGGTAATCACTCTTCCTAGGTGGCTAACACGTGCTTATTTCAGGTTTTTTGACAGATGTTGGAGAAAAACTGAGCAATCATGGGCTAAAAGAAAGCCAAGCCTGAGGTGAGGATTTGTAGGGGGGTTGTCTATGGCATTAAATAACCCTTCCTCGGGATCTTCACCCCCAACTCTGAGCTCCAAAGACCACCAAAACCGAATCTAAAAGGTAGCCAAGCAGATTTTGGAAGGGACTGTCTAATTCACAGTTTGGACAGCCGAGTTCCACAGATTGAGGAGGCCAGCTAAGGCCCTCGTGATGTATAAATGTTGAGGCCTCAGCCTTCGTAAGGGACTTTTGAAACCATTGCATATTTTGCACCACAGTGCTACTAGCTTTACTTTGTTCTCTTGTAGCCTTTTTTGGCATCACTCTTATGATTACTTTTTTATAATGAGAAGCAGTTCGATTTTATATCAACTCTGAGTTTTCCATAGGAGCCATAGCTCTTAGGGCTGGGCCCAACCTGAGAGCCTAAGGCTTCCTTTCTGTACTGTTACTTTTCCTTTATGCATCATTGTTTCCCTTTATGCATTTGAACGTATTTCTGTTAGGCAGATTTAGTTATGTTTCTTGGATAGATCATTGTTTATGAATAGAATTGCTTCATGTGTTTTGGTAAGATAATAACAAAAAGAGCTCCAAAGAAAAGCGACAACCACAATCTCAGTTTCACCTCATCCTTATTGGATCAAGGGCTAGAATTGAAGAAACGGTGTTGCCCCAACAAAAACACTAGTTTTCTTGACCATGCAATCCTTAGTGTATTGTTTTCCTTTGCAGAAATTAGTTATGGATTTAGAGCTCTGAAATGTTTCTTTGCATAGTTGATGTACATGGTTTTATTTCCAATAAAGCTATTGTTCATTCATGATTTTGATAGGTAAACTAGATCAGCTAGGACTTTGATCATTTGCAAGACTTTGTTGATTCGGTTGAATGTACACCGTACAGGGCATCTACACCACTCTTTCATCTACCTAAACGTCATCTGAGCCACCTGTTCCATCTCCTAGCTGGGTTCCTCGTCTCCCATCTGTCCTTTTTCCACGTAACCCTACCTTCTTGCTCAATCATTGCCTTAGCCTTCTTCAAGCCAAGTCAGCCTTCTACAACTTCTCCCCACTCCACCCACCAGTTTCTGGGTTACTCCAGGCCCTTATCCTACCTCCTTATCCATCCATGCACCTTCCCTCACTCACCCATTCTCTAAAATCCACTTTTTAAACATCTTGTAGAAATTTCTGAACATCCCGTAGAAATCTTTGAACATCCTGTAGAACCCATGTAGACTTCCTGTAGAAGCTCACAAATGAGGTTTCTTGATAGCCAAACTTTGTGAAACTCTCTGGAAGGGTGTTGGGGACTCCTTAGATCCACTCTGAACCTTCCCAACCTTTTCCAAGCATTCCTCCTCCCTGATCCACCGCTGCACAGTCAAGAATAGTGAAAGCATATGCAGGATAAAACCAGACAACTTACTCAAAATTACAAAAAGATGTTTTCTTAGGACAGAGGTAGTCTATGCACATGTATATTACCTTCATAGAAGTAATGGAATCCCTTTCAGTAGTTTGTATGCTCATCCTTGCATCAGTAGGACTAGCTGGTAGAATTAGGGTTTGCTAGGGTTTGCGCTTTTCTCAAGATTTTCAATCTCTTTTCGCAAATATATTAGCTTTCTTCGAGTTAGCTTTCATCCATCAATTACAAAGCTTCTTCTAAGAGCTCATAGAAGTTGGCTTAAGCTCCTAGCGGACTTGTGCCAGCTGACCAAGTGACAACTGCAGCAAGAGCTAGTACTTGTGCATACAGCATCGTCGCTTCCAAGTTTGTTACGAACGACCGGGTTGATAAAAGTAAAGAAGGGAGTCCCAGGAGTTGTAGCATTATTGCTGCAATACAGGAGCCCACCATCTTTTTGGCACCGTTGCCGTGGAAGCGTCATAGTATTGGTGATTGTTGCTTTTCTTCTATTTTTTTTCCTACAACCTTCTGCTAAGTAGTTATTTCATTTCCATTCTGCAATTTCATTTCCACAAAAGTAGAATAGACATTTCCTTATTTCATATATTAGTATTTCAATTCCACGATTTCAATTCTGCAAGCGTAGATTAGCATTTCAATTCTGCAATTTCAATTCTGCAAGGTAGATTAGCATTTCAATTCCGCAATTTCAATTCCGCAAGCGTAGCTTAGCATTTCAATTCTGCAATTCCAATTTTGCAAAATAGATTAGTTCTTTCCTGCTTTCATTTCAATTCCGCATTTTCATTTCAGCCAGATAGTTAGTTGCAGTTCAATCTATTTTAGTTTTTCATGTACCAACCGAGAAAAAAAGCAAAAGTAAGCAAAAAAGTCTTTCCATTTCATGCCTCGTAGGAACAGAGATAAAATCGGCAAGTTCTTACCCAACACCCCTATCACATCACTGAGTCAACCTTCTCTCTTCTCTAGTTACAGTGAGCCAGAAGAACCTATAGGTGAACCTCCTGAGATATACGAAGATCCTATAATAGAAGAAGAGTTAGGGAACACTCCATCTAAAGCCATGGCTGAAAACCGAAACGGTAGAAGAGAAGATGAGAGAATAGAAGATTCCTTTCCCATCCAAGAGACCAACAGAGACATGAAAATGAAAACCATAAGTCCCTTTTCTCTAACTCACTTCCATAGACTGACTACTGAAGACCCTCATACCTTCCTGTTTGCGTTTGTTGTCCTTTGTTGAACTTATGACTATGTTGAGGATGAGCAAAAGCTGAAACTTTCCCTCTACCCTCAAGGACGCGGCATTGCGCTGGTTCATGGGGTTACCTGGAAACAGTATCACCACTTGGGCTCAGATGCAACAAGCTTTCAATACCAAGTACCGGGACTACTGTAGATCCAAGGAAACTAAGGGAGAAATCTTTTGGATGACCATGGGAAGCGATGAATATTTAGAAGACTACGAGGAAAAGTTCCAACTAAGTTATAAACGGGCCAGGTGCACACTTGACCCAGAACCTCTGAAGCTGGTTCTGCTCTGAGGAGTCCCTGAAGACCTTCTGGATACCCTTAACATGCTGGTTGGAGGAGACATCTACCAACTACCTTATGATGACATAAAGTCGGTGTTTAGAAACCATTCTAGGGTGGCCCAAAAGAGAGGTAGGGGGAATCATCTTTCAACTAGTACCTCTTTCTCCAAGCATGAGTTTGCTAACCAGATGGAAGACCTCAAGAGCGAAATGAGACAGACTATTTCCATGCGACTTGATACCTTCCGAATTCAGCAAAAGAAAGAAGAAACTGAGAGGGCTTTGGCCATTTTCTGTCCTAGATGCACAAGGAAGCATCCCAAGAATGAGTGCCCATTACACTCAGTAGAGGTATGTTTCATTTGTGAGGAAGACCACCCCACCAACCATTGCCCTACCTTGCCGGGATTTAAAGCCATGTACCTAGGGACTGAGGTGGCTACTGAACCTCTCTACTTCCTCAACCAAAGGAGGCCACATGGACCCAGACCTTATCAGCAGGGGATGCAAGGGCCATCCCAAGCTTATTACAACCCCAACCAATCTGCTCATATACCTTCTTGGGGCCCCCCTACTCGTCCTTCCTGGTCCGCACCTCCTCCGTGGTCTTATCCGTCTCCATACCACACTCAACCTCCTTCTCACTCATTTCACTCTCATGCCCAGCCACAACCTCAGTGGAATGCACCTCAACCAGGGTGGAGGCCCCAACGCAACACTGCTCCCGCCATTCTACCTCCACCACTGGCTCAACCACAACCATTACCTCCTTCTCCTCCAAGACAACCCCAGATGCCTGCTCAACCGAACCTAAACCCCAACAACATACAGGCCCAGTAGGTATATACCGGGGAGACAACATGCCCTACCTATGCTATGGAGATCCAGGAGATCAACCTGCGATCTGGGAAGGTCCTTCTAGAGCACCAACCTCCTCCCCTAGAGGAGGAGGAAGAGAAACATGAAACTGAACCCCAAGCCATTCCACCCATTCCTGAGCGACTCACAGTAACCACACAACCCAACCTAGAAGAGGATGAGCTTCTCGGAGAACTCACGTAGTTGTGTGTAAAAATACCACTTCTCCATGCCATAAAAGATGTACCGATATACAACAAATTGATTAAGGAGAAGTGTTTCAGGCACCTAGGCAGGCGAAAGAAAGATGCCTCAACCATCAATGTCATAGGAAAACTGTCTGATCTCACGTTGGGGCAAGTAATTTGTCCAAAGTATTTGGACCCTGGGAGTCCTGTAGTTGATGTCCACATCAATGGCACCATTATACCCCACACTTTGATTGATCTAGGGGCCGCCATTAATGTGATGACCAGGGACACCATGCTTAAGCTCAACCTTCAAAGTTCCCTAAGGAAGACCTCGACAGTGCTATAATTGGCAGACTGCTCCACGGTGACTCCTGAAGGGATTGTGGAAGATGTCTTGGTCTTTGTTGACTCCTGGGAATACCCTGTGGACTTTTTGGTCCTTTAGCCAAAGGCAAAACTCATGGGATATCCCCTCATTTTGGGAAGGCCTTGGCTGGCTACTGCAGATGCTTACATCAGCTGTCGAGTCGGAAGCATGACCATCAAAAATGGGCATACGTACAAACAGTTGGTCCTATACCCTCCTGCCCAACCTCTGCTAGAACATGACTTACCCCTCTGGTTGGAAGAAGGAGAAGAGGATGAGGTCTACGCTGCACCGTTATGCACAGTAGAGGCCACCAGGGGAGGTCCTCTAACCGAGTATGATTTGATTGAGAACTTAATCCAAAATCCTCCCCCTGGTGCACTATCCTTGGAAGAGTTGGTGGAAGATACCCAGGCCAATGCTTTAGTGGACCTATGTGTGACTGATCTGACCACTCCCAGAGTTAAGAATGTGGAGTTTTTCCCTGAGAGGACTTTGAAGATAAGCTCCTCTCTCTCTCCCTCTTAGGAAAAGGAGCTATGTAGCCTCTTGACCCGCCATTTGAAGGCCTTTGCCTGGAACTACAAGGAAATGAAGGGAATCCATCCCTCAGTCTCTACCCATCATATCTACATTAAGGAGGATTGTAAACCAATCAGGCAACCTCAGAGGAGAATGAATCCAGCCCTCAATGACATTGTTAAAGAAGAAGTGCAAAAATTGTTGGATGCAGGATTCATCTACCCCATCTCGGATAGCGAATGGGTTTCCCCTCTGGTGTTGATACCCAAGAAAAATGGGAAATGGAGAATGTGTGTGGACTATAGAGGACTGAACAAAGACACCAAGAAAGACCACTTCCCTTTACCTTTCATAGATCAAGTGTTGGATGGTCTGGTAGGGAAGATGTTTTTCTCTTTCCTAGATGGGTTCAGCGGGTATAATCAGATCCAAATCAGCTTGGAGGACGAAGATAAGACCACCTTCACTTGTCCATGGGGTACGTTTTCCTACCGCGTCCTTCCCTTTGGGCTATGTAATGCCCCTGCCACTTTCCAGAGAGATGTATTAAGTATCTTTGCTCAGTTGGTCCATGATTTTGTGGAAATCTATATGGATGAGTTTACTTCGTACGGGTCTAGCTTCCACGAAGCCTTGTCCAACCTGGGAAAAGTTTTGAGCAAGTTCATTGAGATGAACCTGTCCCTCAGCCCTGAAAAATGTGAATTCCTGATGACTGAAGGGACTATGTTAGGTCATACCATTTCTCGACAGGGATTACAGGTGGATCCCAGTAAAATTGCTATCATCAAAAAGGTCCCACCTCCTCAAAAGGTGAGAGATGTTCGGAGTTTCCTAGGCTTAGCAGGATATTACAGAAGATTCATTAAAGACTTTAGTAAGCTATCCTCACTATTGTTTGGCCTCCTAGCAAAAGATGTTGAGTTTAAATGGTCGGATGACATCCAGAGGGCTCTGAATGAATTGAAGGATAAGTTGGTGTTCGCTCCAATTCTGAGAGGCCCAAACTGGGCCGTACCTTTCCACATCCACACTGATGCCTCGAACAAAGCCATAGGGGCAGCCTTAGGACAAGTTGAAGAAAAACTTCCATATGCTATATACTTTTTCAGCAAAAACTTATCCAAGGCAGAAATGAATTATACAATAACTGACAAAGAGTTCCTGACCGCGGTCCATTCTCTGAACAAGTTCCGACACTAGATCACTGGCTATCAAACATTTGTACATACTGACCATGTTGCAGTTAGATATTTAATGAATAAGATTGATGCGAATGCTCGTATTATTAGATGGTTACTTTTGTTGCAGCAGTTTGATTTGACTATCGTTGACAAACCAGGTAAAGAAAATGTTGTTGCTGACTTCTTGTCTAGATTGGATTTGCCTGCAAGTAAAGAAGGAACAGTGGATGACCAGATGCCAGATGAGCATCTGTTTTCTATCTTAGTACTCTCCCCGTGGTTTGCTGATATAGCAAACTACCTAGTGTTAGCACAGTTCCCTCCGCATCTATCCTCAAAGGACAATAGTAGAATCGTGAGGAAAAGTGCCTCATTCACTTGGATCGGGGGCAACCTGTTCAAACTTGGCCCTGATCAGATCTTAAGGCGTTGTGTAAGGGAGGAGGAAGTCTTTGACATCCTCCTAACCTGTCACGATGGCCTGTGGAGGACATTTTGCAGCCAAGAGGACTGCCTTCAAAATTCTACAAGCAGGCTACTATTGGCCCACTCTTCATCAAGATGTCAGAAGATATATCAGCCAATGTGACCGATGCCAAAAGATGGGGAAACCGACTCCGAGGGACGAAATGCCTCTCCAACCTCAAGTGCCTCTTGAGCCATTTGAGAAGTGGGGTATAGATTTTGTGGGTCCTATCAACCCTCCTTCAAGGAAAAAGTCTTACATCATTGTGTGCATAGACTATCTGACAAAGTAGGTAGAAACCAAGGTAATCAAAGCAGCAACAGAAGAAAAGGCGGCTGAGTTTTTAAGATAAAACATTTTCTACAAATTTGGCTACCCAAGAGAGTTAGTCATCGATCAAGGAAGCCAAATCACCTCCAACTTGATTGAAAACTTGCTTGCTCATCACAAGAACAAGCATAGGACTTCCACCCCATATCATCCTCAAGCGAATGGGCAAGTGGAAGTCACCAATAAAGCATTAGAAGAGATTTTGAATAAGGTGGTGAGCAGCAGCAGAAACGATTGGGTAGATCACCTGGTTGAGGCCACTTGGGCCTACAACACCACTTGGAAGACCACAAATAGTTTCACACCCTATGAGCTGGTCTATGGGAAGAGAGCTTTGCTATCAATCGAGTTTGAATACAGCACATTGAGGATGGCAGCTCAGCTGGACCTAGATCTCAGCCATGCTCAACAAGAAAGGTTAATGCAGCTGAATGGGTTAGATGAACACCGAATGCAGGCCCTCCTCCACTCAGAAGTGATTCAATTTCAGAGGAAGGTATGGCATGACCGGCACTTCAATGACAAACAATTCTAGCCAGGAGATTGGGCACTGTTGTATGATTCCAGACATAAGGATTTGAAAGGGAAGATGAGGACAAGATGGCTAGGATCATATGCAGTGGGAAAGTGTAATGACAATGGTTCTATCCTTATCCAGACTATTGATGAAAAATCCATCCCCATGCTCGTCAATGGGCATCAACTAAAGATCTACAGGTAACCTCTTTCGAGGCAAGAGTTCCTCAAAACTATGGAAAAATCAGTACTGGTCATAGAGAAGGGTTCTGCCTCTGTTTTGGGCACACCTTGAGCATCATTATGTATCAAAAAAAAAAGAATGCAATAAAAAAGATCCTTGGGTGAAAACATTTTTGAGGCACCCAAGGTAGATGGTAGGGGTTTAAACCTCATTGAGGTGCTCCTGCTGTCTCTCTGAAAAAAATTGGAATAAAAATATCCTTGGGTGAAAACTTCTCTGAGGTGCCCAAGGCAGATAGTAGGGGTGAAAACCTCATTGAGGCGCTCCTGCTGTCTCTTAAAAAAAAAAAAAAAAGAGAGAAAAAAAGAAGAAAAAAAGAGAAAAGAAAAAAGAAGAAGGAAGAAACAGAGGAAAAATAAACAAGCTGATCTCTGGAAAGTGTTGTAGGTTGCAGGAACATAGTGCAAAAAGGAGGCCTCTCAAGTCAAGGACAAGGGTCCCTACCAAGCTACCAGGCAGCCTCAAATACACTCCCTCCATGAACACTCATTTTTCCAAGGTTTGGACACAATTTGGTCATGGTTCTGCCTTCTACAGGAAGCTACAAGACTTTCTACAGGAAGTTTTGTATTTCTACAGGAAACATCCTATCGAGCTTTTGGGCGGGCCAGAACCAATTATGGAGAAGGATTTGAAGCTTGAAGCCCATTGAGGAGGCATACAACCACTCTTTTCTTCCATCCTCCACTTGTTTCACCTCCTTTCACCACCACTACTCTCATCTAGTCGAATATTCCTGGACATGCATACCAGAACCCTGTTTTTTTCAAATAAAAATTTGTTTTTTTAAAAAATAAGGCATTCTGAGGTTCGCACACTTCACCTGTCAAGGTGACCTTAAGACCCTTCACCTGTGAACGCGAATCCATTTACTTTAGCATGCACCCCAGAAGGAGAAACGACTACAGGATGTCCTACAGGAATCCTGTAGCAGCTGATCCAACTGGAGCACATACCATGAAGACACCAGCAGCTCGCAAAACCGGTGCATGCAACATTCACCTCCTGGGAAACGGGTCTCAAAGTCTCGTAGCCAGTAGTAGCCAATGAAGAGGAGCTCGAGCACCTGTGCACGATGCAGCAACAAGCAGATCCAGCATCCCTCGTCACAAAACCTAAAAAACGCCACATCCATGGCCACACAGGTAAGTGCCTAACCTTATTTTGTCAAATTACATAAGCTATATGCTGAATATGCATGACTGTGAGAATGGACGGATTGAACAAGTCTAGTTGCCATTCAACTAGCCACCATAGCCAGTCAGGTGACCTCATAGGATCCGAATGGGCTTGGTTATGTTGAAAAGTCAGGTAATTGACACGTGGGAAGTGTCCAGTCGGGGAGAAGCAGCGGTATGACAAGAACGGCAGCGGTGAATGCAGAGGGAAGAATTCGGCGGTCAGGGGCATGTTGGGGAATGATAGCCATGATGTCGGCCAATGGATCAGCAGGGATAGCTCACCCCCGTGCCATGAATTCCGCAGCATTTCAAAATCGACCGGTTGAATACTTATGATGCACTGCAGTCATTTATGCTCACAACTGTTTTGCAGTTGAGTACGCATCCTCCTCTGCAAGTTGTTAGCTCGAGTTCTCAGTCTATTCAAACATCCTGCTGCCACCCAGACTAGTCTTGTGCCACTGTAACCTCCTCCAGAAGTCGGGAACGATTTCTACAGGAAGCTGTGGTACAGGAAACTCTGCATACGAAGCAGCGTGGACTATTCACGTCGAGAGTGGCAATTTTTAGTGAGGTAGGCAGAACATAACTTTCCCATGCAAATAATTCCAAAGGTGGTGAATTTGACGTATTGAGGGGGGAAGGAAAATGTGAATGCAAGTCTGTTTGTGAAGTCAACAGCCTTTTTTTTATCACTGCCCGAAGTTGTCTTCGTGGTCTACATGCGAGATTTCCTCCACAATCGAATTAAAATCCCTCCTGTCGAAATTGAGACACTGTCAAGGCACCGATAAAATTTGTAAATTTTATATCACTGTCTGTATAATGGAGACGTAGCTCCGCGCTCTGCGCTCTGTGTAGAAAAAAATCCCGAAGTCCTCCTTCTGTATACAAGCAAGCAAGTTCAGCATAGGGTAATTGACACAAAGATATCTCTTTTTTTACACTCTAAGAAGGAAATACACCCAGAACTCCCCGTCTGCTTGAAAGCGTGAAAAAACACAGAGTTTTTACCATGCCAGGAGGCTTCATTAGAAAAGAACCTTCGGACTCCAAGAAATTACGGGAAACCCCTGAGGTGGTGGACTTGTTTTCCCATGCACACTGGATGTCATTCTGTGACAAGCTTCAAGGTCACGATGACGTAATTGCAGAAGAATTCCTCAGGTCCCTGAAGCCGAAGTCAAAGACATTGGCCATTGTCAACTTCAAAGGATTGACCCTTAGACTCACCCCACAGCTCATCAGTAGAGTAACTGATCTACTAATGGGGGTACCCTAGGATAAGGAGGAGAGGAAGTTGGGTCAGAAAGCTAAAAAAGAGTTCTTCTTGCCATAGGAGAAATTCTCAGAAGACAAGAATGGAGTTCGAAGAACTAGCCTACAACCATTCTGGAGTGAATTCAACCTCAAAATTATGAAGTATATTACGTGTGAGGGTGATTTAGCATTGTGTATGGCTATCATTTCCGGTTGCTCATAGAACTTGGGCACCAAATGGACCTACCCTCAGAGAAAAATTGAGCATTCCTTACTTCCTCTTGCAGTCCATGACTGAGTGTGCCACCAAACTGAGAGAGGGGACACCAGACCAGCTAGCCCATCATGGGCTTATCAAGCTCCTCGTGGAAGATGCACTCCACACTTCCACTATCTCTCTCTCCTGGGAATTTTTTGGGAATATATCGAAGGATGATGACATTCGAGTCTTGGCCAAGGAGCTCACTTCCTCCAGCAGCGAGGAGAAGGAGCATACTCAGGCAAAGAAGAAGGTTAAAGAATAAGAAACTCGGGGCAAAACACCGAAGAAAGGACAGAAAGGAACACAAGAAAAGGGGCAAGCTGCCAAAACAGGGGATGATAATATTGCACCAACACCGAGGGAGAAAAGACTACAGAACAGGGCAGAAAGGACTGAGAATGTCCAAGTCAGTAAGGGCACCCCTAAGGCAACCTCAGCCAAGTTAAAGGAAAAAGTCCCCTCAGCCAAGCAAGCTAAAACAGTGCCCTCGGATTCTACAGGAAAACAACAGACTATTTCTACAGGAAGTTTAAAAACGGCTTCTACAAGAAGCCAAAAAGCAACCGCTACAAGACTTTCTACAGGAATTCTGAAAGAAGGACAACAGAAGGAGATGTCGGCTGAAATTCTAGCTAGGGAGGCAGCAGCTATGCTGGCCACCCTAAGTACCTCTCCCAAGACAAAAGAGAAATGAAAGAGGGAGACTCCTCTGTATTTTAAAGCGAGAAGGAGTGTGAGGATTAAGACTGGCAGACCCCAGCCTCCATCAAAAGAGCCAATCACAATTTTGGATACCCCTACCACACCAAAGGATAGGTTCCCCTCCAAGGCATCCGTTACTTATGAGCGGGGGAGCCCGAAACATTCTCATGGAGGGAAAGAATGGAGAAATTGAGCTCAGAAGCCTCTCTACCGGATGTTGAGGCTATTCTACAGGAAACTTTGGCTAGGCTGAAAGAAACTAAGCAGATGGAGGAAAGAGCAGCCAAGTCACCACAGGAGGAGGAGAAGACCAATGTCATCATGGAACCAAGCCCCCAGCCTAGCCTGGGCTTTTATTATAACTTTTTGGAGGCCGGCAAAATTATTCCTCAAAAGTTCACAGTGCCACTGTTTCTAGCACTAGAGGAAGAAAGAGTACGAACCCACACTTGGATGAGGATCGCTAAAACCAAGGGGGTAGCAGATATAGGGCCTCTAGTGGAAAGGCTCAAGGAAACACAAAGGGAGTTGGCAAGAGTAAGGCATGTGGAAAGCTCCCAACAAGCCAAGTTAAGAGAAGAGAATGAGCTGCTTAGACAACAGCTATAGCTACAGAGACAGAGAAAAGGAGAGAACGTAGCAGCCAAGGACCCCTCAGCAGAACCTCAAGAAAAAGAAGGGATGCAAGCTGATCTTGAGGAACGTAACCAACAGCTACAGGAAAGGGAATTGTAGATAGGAATAGAGATACAATCCATAAAACAGCAGATGCAAGAAAAAGAGGCACAACTGGCCTGCATGGCCAGTTGGGAAATGGAAGCTCTGCAATGTAGGTAGCCAGCCAAATCCTATGGCCTGTACCTGAGGGATCAGTGGCTGCAGTTCCAAATCAACACATTGGCACAGAGGGGTATCTCCCACATCCAAAACCCCCAACAATTCATGGATTTATTAACACCAGTTCATCGGAAGATAAGGCTAAGCTTTCAGAATTTTACCTCCATAATTTGGCCCTTCCAAACATCACCTCGTGGGACCCCAACACAGTAGTATGGGACATGCAGTTGATGGTGATGACCCCATGGTTAAACCATGAAGAAAAGAGAGCGGCTGAGGTCAAGAATGTCATGGACCGGGAGCTACATGAACCACTGCTTATTAGAGCAGAGCCAGGGGACCCCACATCATTGATATCCACTCACCGGTACCTAGAAACCAACTCTCATGCTTTATTAGAGTACATGGATCGCCAAGCCTAGGCCATAGCACACTTCAAGGATATGGAGCGATTATTAGGGGACAATTGTGTTCATGCTTGAACCCGTAGGTGGAACACATTGTCCCACAGCCTCAAAATTTGAGAATATCACACTCCAACTCGAATGAGGTAGGCCTTGGCACAAGTGCCTCTCTACAAGAAGCCTATGCAGAACCTCCAAGCCAATTGGATAGGCCTCAAGCTAAGTCCACCCTTGCTTTTGGGATTGTTAGAAGGAGGCACAGAAGAGGAAGAACATAAGCAGTGGGAAGAGGTGGAAAGGAAGGTCGGATTCCATGACAGTGCGGAGGACACTACTTCAGAAGCCTGGGATGTGAGGGTGGCGATTAAAGCAATGAAAGATGAGGAGCTGGACTAGTTGCTCAGAGGATGAGAAACCCTTTTAGCAGGGGGGTGATGATGAGCCCAAAATTGGTAACTTGTTGGGCTCATTTTGCCTAATTATCCTTGTTCAGTCCTTGTCCAATCCTTCATTTTCCATAGCTTATGCATTATTTTTAGTATGTTTATGTCATTTGTATGAATAAGGGTAGTCACTCTTCCTAGGTGGCTAACACGTGCTTATTTCAGGTTTTTTGACACATGTTGGAG
>APFE031753117.1:83211-99816 GCA_000404065.3 Pinus taeda
GATAAAACTGACAACTTAATCAAAATTACAAAAAGATGTTTTCTTAGGACAGAGGTAGTCTAGACACATGTATTTTACCTTCATAGAAGTAATGGCATCTCTTTCAGTGGTTTGCATGCTCATATTTTCATCAGTAGGACTAGCTGGTAGAATTAGGGTTTGTTAGGGTTTGCGCTTTCCTCCAGATTTTCAATCTCTTTTCGCAAATAGATTAGCTTTCTTCGAGTTAGATTTCATCCATCAATTACAAAGCTTCTTCTAAGAGCTCATAGAAGTTGGCTTAAGCTCCTAGTGGACTTGTGCCAGCTGACCAAGTGATAGCTGCGGCAAGAGCTAGTACTTCTGCATACAGCGTCGTTGCTTCCAAGTTTGTTACGAACGACCGGGTTGATAAAAGTAAAGAAGGGATTCCCAGGAGTTGCAGTGTTATTGCTGCAATACTGGAGCCCACCAACTTGAACTAATTCACTTGTTGTAATACATATATGTTAATGAAAATGTTTTGTATATGATGTTAATTCTACCTCGGTCGTCTTGACTACCCTCCTAGACATCAGAAAGACCTTTCACACCAAACATGATATAACAACCATTGCACTCGTGGGGAATAATCCACTAAGCATTATATGTGTTATCTTCCCTTTTGTGTTGTGACTACTTCATCTGTGTGGACTGTTTCATTGGAAGTTAAGCATGTCCTATTGTGTTGTGTGTTCCTAGAAGAGTTGGGACTTCTCCCCAATGACTTGGGACTTAGTCCCATCCTCTCCCTCTACGATGAAAGAACCATTGACACAAGTGACAGTTGCAATCACCAAGCACACGAAACTCACTCCTCGAAAGATAAAGCAGACCACTTTCCTGTGCTAACAAGTAAGAGTTGACACAAATCTTTAAGATAATGGAAACTAGGCTATTGTATCAGATGTGACTCCTATGGCAAATAGTGTGTGGTCTATTTGGGACTTCAAACTGGGGACATCCCCTTGTTATGCTCCTATACCAATAGGTGTCATATTTCATGATTGTCATTGGTAAGCTCTGTAATATGTTCATGCCTTTTTTTGGTTGCAAAGGTTTTCCATATTGTCAAAAAATCATAAAATTAAAAAATTTAAAGAGGGTATGCCCTAAAAGAAAAATCAAAGGGCAAAAAGAATGAAATGGTCAAGAAAGTAAAAGAAATGAACCCCAATCACATAGACCAGGAAAGTGGAAATGCTCAAAATGCCACTACTATCCCATTTTTGCAATAATTTGATTGTATGCAGCTTGCTGATTCATGCCACCATTGATGAATGGCCAAACAGCTTAATCTTGGCTAGTTCATGTTTCAATTTACTGGTTTTAGAGATAGAGAATAAAATCTATCCAAACTATTCAACCTTGGCAGATAAATAGATAGGTAGAGAAGCAAAGGAGATCAATAAATTTAATCTGATACCCTTCGAAAAAATAAGTGCAGATTTAGATAGGCTTACAATGTAAAGAATAGAAAAGGTGAAAAGGATTTGCTAGCCTAAATGCACCCATAGAAAAAGAAGAAAAGTTTTTAGGCAAAGTATGCTGGGTAGATAAATTGGTATTGTAGAGGTATACTTGTGATTGATTTTGTCTCTCAAGAGGTTAAACTTACTGTTATCACAAGTACCATGGCAGATGTTTGGATGTAGCTCAAGTGAGGCAGATTTTATTACTAACTCCCCTTCATGTCTTTCCCCCAAGTCACTTACTAATCTCCGTTAATGATATTGAGATCTGCTTAATATCCTTAAAATCACTCATCCCATTTTTCATCAGATTCCTAAGTGAAGCTCCATTTTTACTTAGGAAAAATAGCCACATTTCTTGTGTAAAATCCCTCTTTTTCCTCTTTTGCCTAAGTTTTATAACATTATGCTTAGCATGCATTCATTTTCAAAAGTTTCATATTAACTAGTAACATTATTGTATAACTCCCTATACTTATTCCCCTTTCCCGTATTATATTAATATATGCAAAACCCCAAGACTTTATTATTCCCACCTCCGGCTAAACTATAGCTATATATTATTGTTTTAATTAGAATTATAGGTTCATTTGAAACCTTATAATAACCATTCCCCACACACATGAGGAATTAATTAACCCCACATTAATTGATAACCTAACTTAAACACCCTGCCAACCAGTAAACACAGCCCCGACATGATTTATTAATGTTTATTATATCGGGCCCCAACGCATTAACCCTCCACTATCTTCGCAGACTGCCAACTGTCTGATCTCGACCCTTGCATTCGACAACTGACATTCATATCGGGACCCACCTATCTGCCAAACATTAACCCCTATGGAAATGGTGGTATTTCCCCTGTACAGATGCCATGGGTCGCGCACTCGTGGTGATCGTTGCCTCCCTGCCGGATACCGCTTGACTTCAAAGGTGGTGCGAGGGAAAAGCGCTTACCACCCCTCCGCGTCACCACAAACTGTCCCGTCATCGTGACATCAGCATGCAATAAATGCCAAACCCCTGCCAAAGCCAATTTTTTTGTTAAAATCATGATAAACTATCATTTTCGTCCATTTTCTCTGCGAACTGTTTGCATGCGAATTACGTCCAGTTCATTGCTCAAAGCTTACAGTCTGCCACCCAGCCAATGAATTTCAATGTCCTGCTGTATAGCTCGTCAGTGAACCTCCAACTGCATTGTTCGTCTCTAAAAAATAGGTATTTACGCAATTTGCCTCCCGAACCTGTAATTCATTTTTTCCTCTACAAATTTTACCCAAGATAGCCAAATTTAAGTAAAATCAGCCTGCTTCTTTCATACAAATACACCTAGAACTCTTGTTTCGCCCATTTTCTCCACAGAAGCCCAAAATTCTTGTTTGAAAATACAAGAACCAAACATGGAATCTCCCGTGGCCCTAAACATTGCGCCCTTCAATGCATCTCACAAAGACCAGGACTATTTACCCTTGGCTGATAGAGATTTTCAAATTAAAGAGTTATTTCGTGACATGAACCACCTCCAGGCATTTTTTCGAATTAGGAATAGTTACCTGAGCAACTCTGATATTTAAGGAATATGGGAATCTAATATTCCTAGGCATTACCTTCCCTCAGTCAATGTTTTCACAAATATTACCACCAATGTTGTGCCAACTATGACCCTGTCGGTAAAGCAGTTATAACCCCATACCAAACTGTCCTCTTTTACATAACTGTTGAATCCATCAATGAGATGTTATATTTCAAACCCACTCAGCCTCTATCTCCTCTTTCCATGGGATTTTTGCTTGAGCAAGGCTCTCAGCTACCCAATTCTGAAATCACCCGTATTACACAAATGTTCATGAGGCTAGACTACCAGCGCTGAGGCCCACCCCCATATTTGCATGTCTGGTTCACTGGAATAGGAACTTTTAATTGATATGATATCCTTCATCTCAGGATTCAAGACTAGTGAATTTTTTGATGAGACCACCATAGTTTTGTTGTCAATATTTACTCTAGGACAACCCCCTGCTGTCAAGTATGGCTATGCAACCTTTATTGCTAACAAAATTAATGAGAAATTCATAAACTGGATAGAGAAGGAGTCTTTAAGTACAACTCATTCATATACCACCTTCTGCTATATTATCAGCCAGGCAACTTTTCATTTCCCATTCGGAAATTGGATTCCAAAGGAGAGTGGAGGTCTGTGATCTTTTGGACCTCAGCCTTCCACAATGTTTATGGATCCCTTTATAGCTATTGAGAATTCATTTACCTGTTTCTAAACTAGCTACCACTCTATTGATAGGAGCTCCTCCCCCTAAACTCTCTAGTGATATAAAGAAGATTTTGCAGCTCTCCAAATAGTACAAGATAGGTGATTGGTACCTCTACCAAAAACACACGCAAATCAGAGTCTATGGATGTGAGCTTTATCCTTTCAAATTGTCCAAATATGTGCCTATGAGACTTTTTGCAATGGAGTACTTCAGGTATCTTATCAATGCAAATTTAACCCACTTTTATAGTGCAAAGAACAAGGCTCAGCTGAGAATAAAAAAACAGTTAGGCCCTTTTGTCATCTGTATGAGGGAGGCATGGGAAGATGCTGATAAGATATTAGGGGAACAACTTAAATTGAAGAAGAGTTTTTGGTGGGTGCCATATGACCCAAGTAGCTTTATAAGTGATAGAAATGTAAGAAATAGGCTGTCAGTTTATATACATCATAGGATTCCTGAAATGGAACAGTTTGCTAATCAGGATGATTGGGTAGAGGGTACATTAATAGAAGAAATTGCTGAGCAAGAAAAAATGGAAGAAGCTATGAAAGACCTTGAAAAAGCCCTTGACCTGGACTCTTTTGGATAGGTATCTTCCAAGCTGCCACAACAAATAGGAGCTGGTACATCCTCTACCGGAACTTCTCAGCAGCCTGCACAAGAGGCCAGCACACTAGTTATAGGGTTTTCTAAGGGCAAGGAAGTGGCTGCCACAGAGCAACCAGTGATGACTAATCAGCAAGAGCAAATTCCTCCACCCCAAACCAAAGGAATAGATATTCCTAAATTATAGACTCGTCTAAATGAGAGAAAAGGAAAAAAGAGAAACAGGGAAGACCCCATGCCCATGAGTCGACCTGCTGCAGAATAACCAAGTGCAAAGAGGCAAATACTCAATCCTATGTCAGAAGAGGAAATATTTGAAGAAAGAATAGGAATTCTAAGAGGTGAAAGGGTAGTCAGCCAGTAAACTTCCCCAGTGGTGGAAACATCAACTAGCTCACACATGTAGTAGCTAGAGAGGCAACATGGTGTGGAAGTTTCATCCACTAGGCCGCAAAGCAAACAAGCCTCAGACATCAAGAGGACATTAATGGAAATAAAGGCAAGGAATGACCCACTCAGAATGCAAATTTATAATCAATATCTTAAGATGGCTCCCTCAAACCAACAAAGATTAATGTCTGCATATGACATTAAGGAGGGCAAAATGATCATGAGTTACTTCAAGCCCAAGGTTCAACAACCACAGTCAACAGCTGACTACATTAGGACAAATCTGGAGCTCTTCGCCAAGGATATTCATCCCATAGACTAGATTGAGCTTCATAAATAGACTAGAGAGATGGTCTACTCCACACTGGCAGATAAGGCAATGTTAGCTCATAAACTACAAAATTCCTTGGACAACACCTCTGCTCAACTGGATTTAGAGAAAGCCACTTATCTAGCAAAGGACAACAGGATAAAATCTTTGGAGGACATAATTTTTGAGCTGGGACAAGATCCTAAAGATCCGAAAGGCATCAAGGCATTAATAGAAGAAAGAGGAAGATATTGTTGCCCTGAGGAAGCAACTTAAACTTCCTCCTACCATGCACCCACAAATTGCAGAACTTGTGCAGCAAAAGTCAGAAGAGGACATGATGGACCTACTCATAAGACTGAATGAGAGATTGAGTGAAACAAAGCAGGCATTGGAGAAAGCAACAAAAGAAAAGCAGGGAGAGTCGACCTCCCAGCCACCTGAAGTGATCCTTGCAGTCACAACTGCCCCCTCTACACTTGGAGCAGCACTGCCTCCCAATGTCCTAGCAACCACAATAGAAATAATCACAGAAACAACAGCAACAATGGTAGAACCTAGCAGCAGTACCAGCATGACCATAGAGGAACTGATAAAAGCCATGGAGGAATTAAAACTCCAAGTATTAGAATTAAAACAGGTCAGGGAACAGTTGGCCAAAGTAGAGAAAAGCTATGACAAATCCAAGATGTTTGTGGCAGAGAAAACAAGGGAAGTTAAAACATTGGAGAACAAACTGAGAGCATTAGAAAAATATCTCTCTCAAGATAAACGTCTAGCATAAATCAAAGGAATTTTGTGGGCCAACATCGGTCAATCCATTAGTAATGTGTGGAAATCTATCCAGATGATTCATGAGCAGATTGACTTAATAGGACCAGCCCAAGTGGAGATTCAAAAGACAAGAGATTTATTGGGATAGATGCCTGAAAAAGCAATAGGCTAATACACTTTTTGAACAACAAGACCAATGAAGAACTAGTAGCTCTGGAAATCACAGATATGACAGGCACCATACTAGAAATCAAGAGAGTTCTGACCAAGAGAACTCTGATACAAAATTTGGAAGGGAGGTGCGAGGACATGCAGGTGGAGATAAATTCTTTTACAGAAAGGTTCACAGCTTTGCAGGAAAAGGGTCTACCCAGTCTATTAATAAATAATTACAGACTGATGAAACATGTAGATTATGCACATAGATTGAATACATATGTTACTGATCAAATCGCTTCATCAACAAGTGCTTCAGGAGTGAATGCACTTCCATCTGGCCAAAGCCTCTACGACAACTTAGAAAATCTATTTTATATTGAGCATGAAGTGAAACCTCTATTCACAATCCAGCGTAATTTCTTTAGGTACACAAAGATTGATGAGACTTTAAGAAATCTGCAAAGACATAAGTTACCAGAAGAGTGGTGGTGGCAAAGTATGTTAGAAATTTTATAAGCTTATCTTTGGTATCTTTGGTATCTTTGGTGAATTGAAATTTATGCACCATTTACCATAAGGTGGGATGAATGAGGGTCAGAAAAATAAAGGCGTATCATATCAAAGTTAAAAACACACGAGAAAACTAGAACAGCCAGCACAAAATGTGAGTGGAAAACAACTGTAGACCGACTTACAGAGCCAGCAGCCAACACATCTGACCAAATGGAGCAACCAACACAACATCATTTATTTCTTCCATGTTTTCAAGACTACGTGTCTCTATCTCTTCTAAAAAATGATGAATCATCACTAGATATTATCTCCTTGAGATATTTTGTAAAGATTTTTGTATAAATACCCCCCTTAATGAAGTATTTGGGGTTGGTGATACATTTCTTAGACTGCGCTGTAATTGAAAACTTCTCAATACAAAAGCTCTTGGAATAAATTGTTACTGGAAGTTCTAGATGTAGTATTGTAGCGGGGGACCTGTCACATAATTCTTGCATCAATCAGCGAATCAATAAGTCCTCTTTATTTTCTGTTTTGTAATCTTTCTAGTTTCAAGATATCACATGTGTTCACAATCTAAATGGAAATGATAAAGATTAATTTAGAATTTACTTGATTGTACTCTATGTTTCATTCACTATCATTCTCTATGTTTTCCTCTGGATTAGTATAAACAGTGTAACTCTTAATTGCTCCTGTTTCCTAATTCTCTCATATTGATTATTTGCTAAAAAATTCTTAATTGCTTCTTAGCAGTAATCATTCACTTTCCTTCCTGGAATATGTTGTAGGATTCTTAACTTCCCTCTAGCCATTTTGAGCCCTTTCCATTCAACACAAACCTCTGTTTATTCCCTGTTTGACTACCTTTCCCTGTGACAATATCCTCTACTAAGAAACCATATCCAGAAAACCATCCCAGTTGACTCCATTAGCCCAATGGACTGAACTTCTCAAGCTTACACCCTATTCTATTGAATTTCACCATCCAAAAATAAAAAAAAACCCCTGAACTTCATAACTAGCCTAATACGATTTCAAAACAAAGTAAAATCATAAAGAGAGAGCCCTCTCTGGAGGCAGTTTGGCTAGAATCTGTGTCCTAAAGATTGGTCTGTGGCTACCTTAGTCGTATTCCCTTTCTTACAACTTTTGGGAACAACCTGAGTGATAACATCATTGGAAACTCAACTGGCGACTTCTGTACAAACCCCTCCTGAAACACCTCCTAACCCAAAAAACCCAATAATTGAAGACATATCAGAAGAACAACAAATTCACAGACAACCTTCCACTTCCATTCCTTCTAAAGGAAATGTGGAAGAACCCTCAAAATTTGATTTAAAAGCATCTTCAGCCCATAATCCCACTCTTGATATAGAGAAACATACAGGAAATACCGCAAAACCAGAGAATCCCACAGTCAGAAATGAAAAAAATCAAACTGAAAACCTTTCAATCTAGAGACAGAATTAGGAAAATTAAAGGTAACCATGCCATTGTCAGAATTGGCTAAGCATGATGTCTGCAGAGAGAAAATTAGAAAATCACTCCAAATCCTTGTGAGCCAAGGTTCAGTAAACGTTTTTGATGATAAGCCTGAATTAATTTTTAGACCTGAGGAAAATGGAAAACCAGTAGATGGAGACGTTCCACCTTTCTAAGTAAGTTTGAACATACATGATAAGATACTCCATAATGCCATGTTTGATTCTGGAACTTCTCACAACATAATGCCTAAGTCTGTAATGGAGAATTTGGAACTAGATATTACCAGACCATACAAAGACTTATTCTCTTTTGACTCCAGCTAGGTCAGATGTCTAGGATTGACCAAAGATTTATGTGTGTCATTAGTCCAATACCCTTCCAAAACAATTTTAATGGATGTAGTGGTAGCTGATATTCCACCCAAACATGGCATGTTATTGTCTAGGTCTTGGGGTGCAAAGCTTCAAGGATCATTACAGTTGGATATGTCCTATGCTACTATTTGTGTATTTGGTCAACCAAAGAAGTTATACCATGAAACTTTAATGAAATATGTGGTAAGTAGTCAAGAGAAATCCCAGAATTTCCCTATCTACTCCATGCACTCTGACTTAGACTCCTTCATTCTCTATAATGCTGAAACAAATCCCCCAGCTGATATCAAGGTTTTAACATTTGAACAAGCAGAAATTTCAAACAAAAACTCTAGTGCTCATATTCCAAAAATTTCCGAGAAAAACCATATATTAGACAATCAAGAAAAATCAGCTCAAAACAAAGAAGTATATCTACCCATAAAGCAAATCACTTAGACTCCTGATACTGATTACAAACATGAAAACCTTTGGTATTTAGAATTTGATGGTTCAGTTAACAAATTAGGAGCAGGGGCTAGAATTTGGGTGCACAATCTAGAAAATGACCACGCTGAAGGTCATGCTTGTAGGTTAAACTTTAAATGCACCAATAACATGGCTGAATATGAATCCCTGGTACTAGGACTTAAATTGTGTAAAAGTTTAGGGGCAAACAAGATATGATTTTGGGAGACTCTGATTTAGTAATTCAACAAATAAAAGGAAACTTCCTGACAATTGATCCCAGAATGAGAGCCTATAGAGGAATAACAATTGATATCCTCAACACATTCCTTGAAACATAGATTTCTAAAGTCCCAAGAAAGCATAATTTGCATGCTCGCAGCTTAGCATCAGTTTACAACTGAGATTAGACATAGGCCAGCAATACCTGACAACATAAAGAAATGGCAAGTGTTTGACAATGATATCCAGATCAACAATTTCTTGACCCTACAAGAAGAGTTTTCTAGCACAAATATAGACTTGGACACTGTTAGTGAGTTTCATCAAACAGATAAAATACAAACAAATATTTCAGCAGAACATGCAACTCAAAGACTTCACCCCACAAAATTTACCAAGCAAGAAATGCAAGATCTTAAGGGAATAGATATTGATGAGATCATTGAAGGAGAAGCTAAAGTTATTGATTTAAAAGATAATTTTTTTCCCAAAGGATCAACTCCGTTAGAAGACTTCTTTGATTTTAAGGATATCCCAAAGAAACCCAAAATGCAACCTCTAAAAGCTGACATTGAAGACTGCAACATAGGGACTAAGGAAAATCCAAAAATGATAAAATTTTCCAAAACCTTGCCCCCTGATCAAAAGCTTAAATATGTTGAACTTTTCAAAGAATTCCAGGATGTTTTTTCCTAGAGTTATGAGGATCTCAAATCTTATGATACCTCTGTAATTCAACATACAATACCCCTCAAAGAAAATAAGAAGCATTTCAAACAAAAACTCAGGAGAATTAACCCTGTACTGCTCCCATTAATTTAAAAAGAAATCAAATGCATGTATGAGGTAGGAATTATTGCTCCTATCAGATTTTCAGAATGGATGTCCAATCTAGTACCCACGAGGAAGAAAATAGGGGAAATCAGACTGTGTGTTCATTTAAGGAATGTGAATAAGGTTTCTTTAAAAGACATTTACCCCTTGCCCAAGATGGACCACTTCTTACAAAGGGTAGTAGGTGCCTCTAGGATTTCACTTTTAGATGGATTCTCAGGTTTTAATCAGATTCTGGTCCTGTTATAGACATCTTTGGGCACTTCAACCCCAATCATAAATGTCCATAAACTAAGGGCTCCTAAGTCCCTAAAAGTGTTGCTTCACTACCTAAAGGAACAAGGTCAGCTGATTACATCATCTCCCAGAAGTTCTCCACTACAAACTGCTCAGAAATGGTCAAAACTGGACCATACTGAATGCCCAACGTAGAGGGTGCGATGCATATCACCTTCTCATTGTAAAGGGTGCGATGCATACTGGATGGCCCCTCTGTAGGGTGCGATGGGCGAGAATGGATAAATGGCAGAGATAGTTTGCGAGGAGGAAGATCATAAAATCTTCCAGAAACTTCCCCTCTGACACTTTACCTCTCTGATTTTGACCAGGGATGAGTAAGAGATCATCAATCTCCAGGTGGAATCAAGAACTATCAGAGAGAGGACACTAGTAAAAATCCCATAAGCTAACTCAGCCCCTACAATCATCTATATATGGATCCCTCATCACAAAGATCCAGAGGTTGGAATCTTGTATCTTGTAGAGAAGTGCTGTTGGTTTTCTGGTGTAACATCATAGTGTTGGGTGATCTAAGCTTTACTTGAGATGAAGAAGGGCTTTCTTGTTGGAGGATGATGTTGGGTCAGAACAATTGGTTGTAATCCTCTTGCTATTCTTGATATTAATAAAGCTATTCAAGTTTTCCTCCACATTCGTGTATGCTTGATTATATATGCATTTGTGTGGTTAATACATATCTGGTCCTGTGTTGTTTATGAATATAGATCTCTGTTCTTAGATAGTATTATGCTACTTTGATTCCACAGGTGCTCTCTGAAGTTGTGTAGACAAATAAGGAGCAGCAAAGATCTATCGAGAAGGAGAGGAACCGAGCAAGGAACCAAGCACAAGAGAAAGGCTATTGTCCTCTGTTCCCCTCTTGTCTATTTTTCATAAAGGAAAACGAAAGTAGTTTTAACTTGTTTGTTTCTAAGATAGCTACCAGTATTAGTGGGAATAGCAGCTCTAAGTGGACACTATTCCCGATAACAATGGCGAATCAGCAAAATATCATCCCCATCGGGCGGCTACAGTGAGTGACTATGGATATTGTAGGTGCGAGCGCGCTGGTTGATTTTGAAGTAATAGAGATAGTGGATGACAGTAATCCCTATCCTGCACTCCTGGGAATTGACTGGGCTATTGATATGAACGGGGTAATCAATATGAATAAGTGAAAGATGATATTTGAGAAGAAATTGTTGCGTGTAATAGTACCCCTCGATCCTGCTGAAGAATTGCGCTATACTGAAACATTTCGCAATTCTGAGAGCAATGATGATATGGATTGTATCTATAAGATAACAACGTAAGACCAAGATTAAGTGAATACAACAGTGGGTGGACGAATTACATGGGAACACGAGAGTTCATACACCTTGGACTTTGATGAATAACTAGAGCACTAGCAGAATCAGTTACATGAAGTAACTACGCGGAGCTGTAACATGATGACCCAGTCGTTGCGCTGTGTGTCATCATAGGTAAGAAATTTGCCTACTTACGATGGCCTAAATGAGGTATATATATTTTTGTATGCATTTGAAAGGGAGGTACCAGAAAAGCAGTGCCTTGAGGCATTAGACTGGGCATTACACACTACGCCCACAAGGTGGTGGGGTACGCATAAGTGAAGCTTTGATGATTAGTGCGAATGTAGGAGAATGATGATAAAACAATTCGGGAAGCCTAAGATGCGAATGACAGACAAGTATGATGGGCAAGATGATATACACACGCTTTTGGCCAAATGGACCCAGGCTTATGGAGAAATGCCCCAACCTAAATGGGTGCACTTGTTCTGTCACACCCTGGATATCATCTCGATGAACTGGTATGTAGAAACTGAGCTCCGCCATGGGACAAGTGAATGGGATATCCTGTGCGAGGGATTCATGATGACATTCAATTTTGAGGATGGGTTTGATAGTGTTGATGAAGTGCCACAAGAGGTGAAAGAAGCAAGCTTTAGGATACTGCAGGACCCTTTAGACTCAATTTAGCCTAAATGGGCTACTCAGCTAAGTCATGTGTTAGAATGTTATAATGTAACTGATGAAGAAGAGAACAAGGATCCATGGAAGATTAACACTCCATAAACAGAAGTTCATCGTGAGGTTAAAGGACTGCTGATTGAGAACCCTGATATAACCATGCCATTGAAAACTAAACAAGTAAATATTGGTACGGAGGTAGGACCCAAATTTGTGAAGATTGGAGACTACTACAGTGATGCGATGGTGGATAAGGTCACTCAATTGCTCTATGAATACTAGGATTTATTCCCTACCAAGTTCACAGATTTGAAGGGGATAATAGAGGACCTAGTTATGATGAAGATCACATTAAATATCAACGCAAATCCAGTTAAGCAAAGACCTTATCGTCTCAATCTAAAATATAAGGAGAAGGTCTGCTTAGAGCTGGACAAGATGCTCACAGGAGGAATCATTGAGCCTATGGAAGAATCTGTGTGGGTAAGTCGAATGGTGGTACAGGAAAAGAAGTAGAAGGATGAAATAAGGATACACGTGGATCTCAGAAAGCTGAATGATGCTTGCGTACATGATCCTTTCACAACTTTGTTCACTGATGAAGCGTTGGACAATGTAGGTGGCGAGGAAGCATATTCCTTCACTGATGGGTTCTCTAGGTACCACTAGATCAAAATCATGCCAAAGGATAGGAGCAAGACAACCTTCGCGACTGAGTGGGGTTGTTTTTAGTACACTGTAATGTCGTTTCGATTGAAGAATGCGCCTATGATCTTTTCAGGCATAGTTGTGGCTGCGTTCAAGGAATTTATTCATAAGTTCCTCTAAGTATATTTTGATTACTGGACCATGTTTGCACTGGTTAAATGCCATGTAGCGAGCTTGCACCTAATGCTGGATACTTGTCGAAGATACCAGATTGCACTCAATCTCAAGAAGTGTCTGTTTTGTGTTCCTTTTGGGAACCTGTTGGGGCATGTGGTTTGCAGGCAGGGACTGATGGTAGACCCTGCAAAGATCATGGTGATATTGAACTTGGAAGCACCAAGGAGTGTGAAGTAGCTACATGCTACCCTAGGACATACGGGATATTACAGAGAGTTTATCAAAGGCTATGCCCAGATCACCGTGCCTATGGAGAAATTGTGGAAGAAGGATGTCACATTCTGCTGGAATGATGACTATAAGAAGAGCTTGGATATATTGAAATAAAAGATGGTCACCACGCTGATTATAGTCTTCCCGATTGGAAGAAAGAGTTTCATGTGCATGTTGACGCATCATGTATAGCGCTGGGAGCAGTATTGAGATAGGTTGGCGGAGAGGGCTTGGACCATCCTATCGCGTTTGCAAGCCAAAGATTATCCAAAGCAGAGAAGAAATATTCCATCACTGAACGCAAAGGGTTAGTTATGGTGTATGTGCTCTAGAAGTATAGGCACTACTTGCTGGGAGGCCATTTTAAGATGTATACAGATCACTCCACGCTGAAGTACCTGGTCAATACACCTGTGTTGGGGGGGAGAATCTGCAGGTGGCTCTTATTGGTCCAGGAAAATGATTTTGAAGTTATTGTGAAGCCTGGACGATTGAACATGGGACTAGACCATTTGTCGCTCATCAAAACAGGGGAGGAACCCACTAACTTGGAAGAAGGATTGCCTGACATGCAACTATTTGCAATGCACGTCACGGATGGTCACTTTGAGGATATCATACATTTCCTAATGACAGGTACTGCATTGAAAGGATACAATGTCTAGCGAAAGAAGGAATTAGTGGTGTGTGCGGTAGATTTCTCTATCATTGCTAGGCATCTGTACAAGATGGGGACTGATGAGATATTGCGATGATATGTACCTGAGTTTGAAAGAATCAGCATTCTCGCGAATTCTCATGGGGGCACCGCGGGAGTTCATTATGCAGGAAGAGAAACTGTACAGAATATTCTACGTGCAGGGTTGTAGTGGCCAACCCTTCATCAGGACTCAAAGGAATATTGCAAGGCATGCCATGTATGTCAAAGAACCAGTAGGCCATCGTAGAGGGATGAGATTCCTTTAAATCCTCATATGACTTTGCAACCCTTTGAGAAGTGGGCGATAGATTTTGTGGGACCCATTCAACCCCAAGGAAAGAAAGGAGCAAGGTACATTATCACCACGACGAAGTATTTGACTCGTTGGGTGGAGGCACAACCTGTGAAGGATTACACAGGCACAACCATTGTAAAATTCCTCTTTGAGCATGTATTGATGCGATTTGGATGTCTAAAGATCTTGATGAGTGATCACAGTATGCATTTCCTGAATGAGATGATCAATGCGCTGACAAAGGAATTTTAGGTATACCACCAGAAGAGCACACAGTATCACCTGTAGGCTAATGGGACAGTGGAAGTGTTCAACAAAGTGCTCGAGAACACATTGACCAAGGTTTGTAATTCTCAGCGAAGTGATTGGGACCTATGCATACCTGCAAGACTGTGGGCTTATCAAACGATATGCAAGAAGTTGAGTGGACAAACCCCTTTTATGCTTGTTTATGGTGTTGAAGTTGTAATTCCGATGGAATATATCATGCCTAGTTTGCACATATCAGTGCTCACAGGTCTAATGGATCGCGAAGCCCTAAAGGAGAGGCTCGCAGAGCTAGATGAACTAGAGGAAGAAATATTTTTAGTTGGATTTCACCAACAAGTCCAAAAATAGTGTGAAAAGGAATGGCATGATCAGCATATTAAGCTGCTCACATTTAAGGTAATTGACCTCGTTTTGTTATATGGTAGTAAGTTTGATAAATTTCCAGGGAAGCTCAGGATGCACTAGTTAGGACCTTATGTCGTTAAGGAGATTATCGATGGAGGAGTGGTACAACTGGTCAAATTAAATGGAGAACCCTTCTCGAGAAAGGTGAATGGTAGTCACTTGAAGCCATACACCAGTGGTCTAGCCATGTGACTAAATGAAGGTAGCATAGTCTCAGTGCTCCATGCAGCTGAAAGGAAGCACACGACTATAAACTATACTGCCCAAGTTGGGGAGCTGTGCGATTGGAGGAGGGTGTGAAGCAAGGAAGTGCCACTGGGTCCACAGTAGCGTGGAGGGAGTTGCGTTACCCAGGGTGAAATCGAGAAGGTCGGTTGGAAAGTGACCGTTACAGTCACTGTTCATGAAAAGACAATAGCAGTAAGGTCAAATGGAGCAGGCGGCCAGAATTTAAGACGAAATTTATGACTCAGATCTGTTAGCACTTAAATCTGCCTTAGGCCGAAGGAAGGCAAAATTCAGGGTAACCACAAACCATGCTTAGTCTAGTAGCTAGCCCTACCAGAACAGGAGAGGGCTCTCTCCGTGTCACGCTCAGTGAATAAGTAAACAAAATGGCCTAAAATGACTTACAGTGAAATATTGATCTTAGGCTAGTAAGTAAATATGGATACAAGAAGCAATTTTTATGAATGATTGTGTTTCTGGGATGGTATGGGACCAATGGACAACAATGAGCAGAGGATGAAATACAAAGGCATAGATTACTTCGTGAGGCAAGACAGGCGGAAAGTCTAGCAATTTAGTTTGAAATAGTGCGGAATGGAGAGATTGCTTAGGAGGGTGAAAAGGGCATACACACATGAATCCTTTTCAGCAGAAGAAAGAACACTGAACATGAAATTTTCCCACAGGCAGAGCAATAAAATTGAATTCTACCTTATGTAACTTAGAAAATTTCACTGGAAATGAATATGAAATGAACTATGAAACATAACGAAATACATATGAAACATAAGAGACACATTTTCTACACTCACAACCACATGAATCTCATGAAATAGAGCCGTTGCCTTTCATTAATCCTTTATCAAAAAATACAATGAAGAAACAAAGTTTCTTTCCCAAAGTCTCCCAGAAGCTACAAGCCAACCAACCCTTTGCAAATAGTTTGCATACAATATATAGAATGTGCCATGAAGAGATAGAACGCCCAAGGGTTGGGTATTTACTCGAATCATTACAAAATGGAGGTGGAAAGCCAACCATTAGCTACAAGTGCAGCATTACAAACATGACAAATGGCTTGGGTGATTGTTTGCCTTCCTTTGCCACTTGGATAGAAGCCAATATGGAGTGAAAATACTTTAAACTTTGTATTATATGCCAAAAAAGTGAAATGTAGATGATAGGGCCCACTTGGAGAAGTCACAAATCGAAATTTCGCGAAACGGAGGTGAAATTGGCCTTTTTCCCTATATGCGCCGCGCCACTTTCTATATGCAATGTGCCACTTTGGAGCCTGTTTTGAGGCACTTTTAGGAGTTCCAAATGTGCCCAAGTGTTCTTGTTGAAAAGCCTAGCCCATCTACTTTCCAACCCAAGTGGAATTTCTGAATTTGGTGCTCATTTGCCCCTCCAAATATTCATTCTCCCAAGACTGCTTCCTGTGTGT
>APFE031753117.1:100012-149647 GCA_000404065.3 Pinus taeda
TTTTTTGGGTGTTTTTGGCCTCCTGGAGACTCAAATCATGCCCAAATTTCTTTTCCAAGCACCAGTAGTCATGATTTTTCATGCTGAATCCAAAAATGCAAGCCATTTCCAATTTGGAGCTCCCAATTCTAAGCGCCGCGCGAGTGGCACGACGCACAGGGAGAAAAAACCTGTGTTTTGACCAAAAAATTACCATGTGACCAAAATTGCCCCAAATTTCTTGAAATTTGGGTTGGAGGTTCTCTAAGAGGCACTATGCTGGGCCACATAAGCTTCAACCAAGATTCGATGCCAATCTTGCTCTTTTGCTTCTTTTGCCTCTTTTGTTGCTTTGCTCAATTTTGCCTTCAAGCTCCTTATTCGAGCCTTTGCACTCATGTTCTATGCCCTGTAATGATAAACCCTCCTCCTTAGTATGGTTTTGTCTATGTTGGCCTTCTCCAGTAGTCTCTCTAGTTGGATTTTGATCTGCTCTAGCCAGGACTCATGGTCATTGTTGATCTCTTGCTCCAAGGTAGTGAGCTCGATCCTCATTTGTTGGGCAGCTTGTCGATTCTCACGAATGTTTTGCAGCTCCATGATCTCATGGTGGTCCTCAAGCTACTTGTTCCTCTGCTCCAGATACTGGATGATCCATTTGTCCCTCTCCACATTCAGTGACAAGTCTTGGATCTCCGAGTTCTGCTCCTGAATAGTCATCCTAAGTCGGGCACTCTCCACATCTACATCATCATCCTGAATGAGGATGCAATCGGCCTCCTGTTCACCTGATGGCCCCTCATCATGCATGGGCCTCTTGCCCTTGTCCTGTACCTATGTAGTTGATGCTAGAAGCGAGGCCCCTTCCACCCCGGGTGGAGATAACACTCACTTTGCTACTGCAAACAAGTGCCTACTGCCTCTCTGATATGTCATGAATACTGGCATAGTCGTGGTCTCATGGTGCTCATATTGATGAGAAGGACCACCTATCTAATGCTCTGCCTCTGATAGTACCTGTGAAGTGCTGAAGAGGTCACAAGAGATGAAGTCCTCCTAAGCAATGCCCTGCAATCCCAACTGATGATCCACCAAAATCTGGATAAGAGCAAAGTGATAAACGTTGTTCAGCTGCTGTTGAGGGGTCTTATGCTGAATGAAAGTGTTCATCCTCTCTATGTTCCTGCAAATGAAAAATGGGAGGTTCATCGTCCTCACCCTGGTAAAGTGCATGAGCAACCTGATGTGATATGCATATAGTTGAGAGAACCTCCCCTCATAGCTGAAGTACTTCATGATCAATTTCAAGAGTGGAGCATATTCATCTTTCAAATATCTGAATGGGAAGACTCTTGTGAGCTAACTCAAGAATCTGGCCTTAATGTAAGGCTCATAGTGTTGCCTATCCACCTTCTTCTTCTTATGCCATTGTTCTCCAACATTTGGTATGCCTATTTCCACTGAGATAGTTTTGGGTGTCAATGTGAAGGTGACCCTAGCTAGGATAGACTGACCTCCATGTAGGTGAAGCACAAATTTTTAAGCACATATATGATATCTGAATACCATGGAGAAAGAGCAAACATTTCAGATACCTGAATTGACGATCCTTCCTCATTCTGATTGGACATATCAGCGATCAGATTTATGTCCAAGGCATGCAAGTTTGATTCGGCCATTAAATTTTCCAATCCCCATCCTTTCACCAGCTTTGTGGGCTTTATTTCCACATCATATTCCAGCAAGGCTGCAATCCACTTGCCTTGTCTTCCTTCCGGATCGGTTTGCGCTAAAACATATTTGATAGCAGCGTTAGGAACATAGGCCAAATTATGAGAATGTAGAATATATACCCGGAAATATTTCAATGCCTTCACAAGTGCCAGGGCTTGCTCCTCAATGGTGTTGTAATTTAAGGCTGCATCTCTTATAGCTTTGCTGAAGAATGCAATGGGTCTTTCATGATCATCTCTTTTCTGCAATAACATCGCTACCATCGTATGCTCCGAAGCAAATGAAAGCAATAGGAAATACTGAGTGTAGTCCGAGCTGACTAGAACTGGAGCTGAAGAAAGAGCCAATTTTACCAAATTGAAAGATTTTATAGCCTCCTCCATCCATTTCACTTGGTTATCCTTCTTAAGCATGTTTGTCATCTCTCTTAGGTGCTCAGCAAGATTAGGTACAAAGCGGCATAGAAAATTCATTTTACCATTGAAAGATTGTATCTCTTTTTTTATTCTGGGTAGGTCGATTTGTTGAATTGCTTGCACACATGCTGGGTCAATACGAATGCCATCTTTTGAGATAATGTGCCTGAGTAGTTTGCCTTCCTCCATGGTGAACAAGCTCTTCTTCAAATTCAGCGACAAGCCATATTTTCTGCACTTTTGGAAGACAATTTTTAGATGGTACATGTGTTCTTCATCAGATTTGGAAAACACTTTCAAATCATCCAGGTACACCACCAAAAAGACATCCTTCTCATTTGCAAAAGCCAAGTCCATTTCCTGCTGAAATGTGGCACCCGCATTTTTCAAACCGAAAGGCATTTTAGCGTAATGAAACATTCCCCATGGAGTGGTGAACGTTGTTTTGTCTCGGTCATCTTCATGGTCAGAAACTTGGTTATATCTAGAGTAGCCATCAAGTAGTGACATACGAGATGATCCCACTACTCGTTGAAGTATATGGTCCATTTTGGGCAGTGGGTAGTTATCTTTCAATGAAACTTTATTGAGATTTCTAAAATCAATGCATAAGAGAATCTCACCTGTCTTCTTTCCTACAGGCACCAAGTTAGAGATCCAATCCGAAAATCTGATGGGCACAATGATCCCTGATTTGTACAACCTGTTTATCTCCTTTTCAATAGATGGCAGCAACTTTAGATTTAGCCTCCTCAACTTCTGTCTGAATGGTTTCTGATTGGGCTTGATGGGTGTAGTATGCTGAATTATATTGGTATCATATGTCTTTAAGTTGGAATAGTCCCAAGAAAACACATCTGCAAATGAAGACATCAAACTGATATATTTGTCCTTGATCTTTGGTGGCAATGCTTTGGACAATTTTACCAATTTAGGATTATCAGATGTTCCGATATTGACCTCTTCCACACCCTTCTCTGTTGGCTGTAATGTTGGTTTGCGGGCCGCATCATCTTGATCAAAGAGTTCTTCTAAAGGTATCAAGCCTTTAGGAATCACGTTATTCTTCAACTGTAACATGTCCATTTCGTTGATCTGCACCTCATCTGTACCATTACCTTTACCATCATCATTTTCTACATCAATTGACGTCTCTTTGAACTTGCCTTTGTTTTGCAGAAAATCATCAATCTCCTCATCATCTTGGAATACTTGCCAATATATCTGATTGTCTGGAACGATTGGACGATGCTTGACATGGATTTCAAATTTATTACTAGAGTTCATTGGGATCTTCAAACTACTTGCTGCCTTGGCAAGAGCATCAGCAATACTATTTTGTATACGAGGCACACATGTCAAGGTGTATTCTAAAAATAATTTAAGGATCTCTAGAACTGCATTACGGTAAGGCTGCATCCTCGGATGTTTTTCTTGATATTCGCCTTTGACCTGCTTGATAACCAATTCGAGGTCGCCATATACTGAAATCCTCTTAGCATTCATCTTTCTTAGAATCTTTAGGCTAGCAATCAGAGCTTCATACTCAACTTCATTGTTTGAACAATCAAAAGCCAACTTGTAAGAGCATACCCGCACGTTACTAGGGACTTTGTTCGGGGTGGAGAAAGGACTGTGTACCCAAATTCCAATTCCAGCGCCATCATTTGCCACTGCTCCATCGAAATCCATGGTCCACAAACCTTCTTCCTCCTCTTGCAAGTGTTGAAACTCTATTTGTTGTGCCTTGTCTGCTTGTTGTCCATTACTTTCAGCTGATTTCCCAATGGTGTTCAGATGTTCTTGTTCTTCTTTCTTTAAAACTCCTCTAAAATTTTCTGCTATTTCCGGAATATCATCTGCTTCTACTAACTGACTATCTATATCACTGAAACTATCTGAATACAAAACAAAAGACTCTAAATCTGTATGTACATAATTAATTGGATGATTTATTGGTTTCTCCTTGCTTGTGATCATGTATTTCATTTTTTGTTCCCGATACAATTTCCTCATTTGTCCAAACACCGGAATAGTTGCATAGGAGAAATCTAGTTGTAGTGTCCGTTTTGAATTTTGCTACCCAAGACCTAGAAAGAAGCATGCCAAACCTAGGAGGAATATCTGCTACAACAACATCCATCAAAACATTCTTCATTGGGAGCTGATCCAGACTCACAACCAAGTCTTTGATGAGTCTTATACATCTTACTCTGCTAGAATCAAATGAATAGAGATCATGGTATTGTCGAGTGATGTTCAGACCAAGCTTATCCATGATAGCCTCGGGCATGAGATTGTGAGAAGCTCCGGAATCGAACATGGAGTTATGTAACACAAAATCATGCAATCTTAAACTGATATAAAAAGGTGGCACATCACTATCAGGAGACTCACCATTCGATGTTGGCCCAAAAATCATTTCTGGTTGATCATCTTCGACATTCACCATGTCGGACATTGGGTCCAAATTCATCATTTTAGATACTTGTCCTCTATAACTGTTGTTCTTCATTATTTCAGTCAAGGGGATGGATACCTTTAATTTAGAAATCTCATTCTCTAAATTAAAAGCAGGAACCTTTTCTACCTCTTTGACTGGGATTTCTTTCCTTTCCTTTCTTTTGATGCAACTTGCTGATGTGATTGTTCTGCTGATGGTGATTTGCTACTCTCCGGATCAACCGCCTCCTTTCCTTTCCTTTGTGCAACTGATGAATCATTCTTTGATGCTTCAACATCCTTCCTTTTCTGAACTGGTTTGACCGGCACATCTCTGTTTCTAAGTGAATATCACTGCTGCTGGGTGGACAAAGCATTCATATACCTCTTTGGTACTCATCTGATTCTTCCTCCAAGACGGTGTCGCTCGCTAGAATGAAATCTACATCTTTGTTTATAGCCAAACTTTCTGCATACTCCTCATCCTCAGTGAGATAAATAGGCAAATCATCAGGAGTAAAGAGGTGGTTTTCTTCACCTATTATATTCCCGTCCTCATCTGATTCCGGTCCATGCACAAAATTTTGCTGCAAAGGTGGCTGTACTGGTTGTTGTGCTGTCTGCTCTTGGGCTCGCTGATCTCTCTGTCTTATTCTATATTGTGGTTGTTGCTGACCGCGAAAGTTAGGATTTCTAACTTGTGGCTCCGGTTTGTCAAGTTTCACCCTTTCAAGCATCTGCTCTACCTTTCGAAGTAGTTGATCTACCGAGGAAGACTCTTCTTTTGTGGTAACCTTCTTCTCTGCTTTTGCTCTAGCCCTCTTGGTCAGCAGATTTGCTTCAACGTTGACCGCTATCTTTTGCATGTCTTCCATTGTGGCCGGTTCTCTTTCTCTTAATTGATAAGCCATGTCAGCATCAAAACCATCCGGGAACTTCACCATGGCTAGTCCCACAGGTGGCCTTAGATGATCTGGAATTTTGTTATAAACTGAATTGAATCTAATGCAACAGTCTTGGACCGACTCACCAACGTTTCTTTTGATTTGCTCATATTCAGCCAGAATTTGAAGAGGATTCGTTTTCACTTCCCAGCGGTTTAAAAATTTTATTTGTAGGTCATCCAAGGTAGCGATACATGCAGCCGGCAAACCTCTGAACCATTTCCTCACTTCTCCTGCAAATGTCTGTACAAAGAGTCTCATTGCCACATTCTCCGCATCGATCTCATGAAGTTCATAGAAGTCTACCATTGTGTCCACATGTTGCTGAGCAGTAATGCCATTAGCGGTGCCATCAAAAAAAGAGATTTTGCTTTGGTAATCTGCAAGCATATCATCTAAAACTTGAGGCAGAACAAGGGGTGCAAAATGGGCAACCATCACTCTCGGTGGATTTATCCTCGGAGGTGTTGGAGGAGTGTGCACAGTTTGTAAGGGGCTAGAAATTGGAGTTTGAAGCTGAGCTATAATGTAGTTATCAATCGAACGGTTAACCCTTTCCGTATCCAAGTCTACAAGAAACTATGGATTGTGGATAGTAGAGTCAACTGCCCTTTCGGATTTGGTTTCGAACAATGATAGTTCAAACTGCTCATCAAACTCTAGCTCTTCAATATACTCAAAAATGTTCGGGCATGAATGGGATTTGAACACGGGCAATATAGAGCTTTCTTGACGACGAATTCTTGAAATCAAATTGGGATTTTCGTAGATGTGCGGAGGATCTGGATCTAGATTAGCTCTGGTATATCTTCTAGAAGGTAGCGTGCTATTGAGAAAAATCAAAGGACACAACCAACTTACTCAGCCTAACCAATCCTGAACTTATCATCCAGAAGCTTAGAATTATCTAGAAGTAAGGGGATTAATTTCGTTCCCTAGTGGAGTCGACACTATATTATCACCTAAATCTGCCTTAGGCTGAAGGAAGGCAAAATTCAGGGTAACCACAAAGCACACTCAGTCTGGTAGCTAGCCCTACCAGAACAGGAGAGGGCTCTCTCTGAGTCACACTCAGCGAATAAGTAAATGAAATGGTCTGAGATGACTTACAGTGAAATGTTGATCTTAGGCTAGTAAGTGAATATGGATACAAGAAGCGATTTTTATGAATGACTGTGTTTCTGGGATGGTATGGGACCAACGGACAGCAATGAGCAGAGAATTTAATACAAAGGCACAGATTACTTCGTGAGGTAAGATAGGTGGAAAGTCTAACAATTTAGTTTGAAATAGCGCGGAATGGAGAGATTTCTTAGGAGAGTGAAAAGGGCCATAAGTACATGAATCCTTTTCAACATAAGAAAAAACACTGAACATGAAATTTTCCCACAGGCAGAGCAATAAAATTGAGTTCTACCTTATCTAACTTAGAAAATTTCACTGGAAATGAATATGAAATGAACTATGAAACATAACGAAATACATATGAAACATAAGAGACAACATTTGCTACACTCGCAACCACATGAATCTCATGAAACAGAGCTGCTACCTTTCATTAATCCTCTGGTAAAAATATACAATGAAGAAACATAGTTTCTTTCCCACAGTCTCCCAGAAATTACAATCAACCAACCCTTTGCAAATAGTTTGCATACAATATATAGAATGTGCCATGAGGAGATAGAACGACCAAGGGTTGGGGAGTTTCTTGAATCATTACAAAATGGAGATGGAAAGCCAACCATTAGCTACAGGTGCAGTGTTACAAACATGACAAATGGCTTGGGTGAGTGTTTGCCTTCCTTTGCCACTTGGATAGAAGCCAATCTAGACTGAAAATGCTTTAAACTTTGCCTTAAGTGCCAAAAAAGTGAAGTGTAGATGAGCGGGCCCACTTGGAGAAAGTCGCGAATCAAAATTTCGCGAAACGGAGGTGAATTTGGCCTTTTTCCCTATATGCGCCGCGCCACTTTGGAGGCTGTTTTGAGGCACTTGCATGAGTCCAAAATGTGACCAAGTGTGCTTGTTAGAAAGCCTGACCTATATAGTTTCCAACCCAAGTGGAATTTCTGAATTTGGTGCTCATTTTCCCCTCCAAATCTTCATTCTCCCAAGACTGCTTCCTATGTGTCAAAATAGGGGCAGAGAGGCCATTTTTTGGGTGTTTTTAACCTCCTGGAGACTCAAATCATGCCCAAATTTCTTATCCAAGCACTGGTAGTCATGATTTTGCATGCTGAATCCAAAAATGCAAGCCATCTGTCATTTTGAGCTCCCAATCCTAAGCGTCACGCCACTGGCACGGCGCACAGGGAGAAAAAACCTGTGTTTTGACCAAAAAATTTCCATGTGACCAAAATTGCCCCAAATTTCTTGAAATTTGGGCTGGAGGTTCTCTAAGAGGCACTATGTTGGGCCATAGAAGCTTCAGCCAAGATTCGAAGTCAATCTTGCTCTTTTGCCTCTTTTTCCTCTTTTGCCTCTTTTGTTGCTTTGCTCAATTTTGCCTTTAAGCTCCTTATCCAAGCCTTTGCACTCATGTTTCGTGCCCTGTAATGATAAACCATCCGCCTCAGTATGGTTTTGTCTCTATTAGCCTTCTCCAGTAGTCTCTCAAGGTGTATGTTGATCCGCTCGAGCCAAGACTCACGGTCATTGTTGATCTCTTGCTCCAAGGTAGTGAGCTCGATCCTCCTTTGCTGGGCAGCTTGTCGATTCTCACGGATGTTTTGCAGCTCCATGATCTCATGCTGGTACTCAAGCTACTTGTTCCTCTACTCCAAATACCTGATGATCCATTTGGCCCTTTCCAAATTGAGTGACAAGTCTTGGATCTCCGCGTTCTGCTCCTGAATGGTCATCCGAAGTCGGGCACTCTCCAAATCTGCATCATCATCCTGAATGAGGATGAAGTTGGCCTCTTGTTCACCTGATGGCCCCTCGTCATGCATGGGCCTCTTGCCCTTGTCCTGTACCTGTGTAGTTGATGCCGGAAGCGAGGCCCCTTCCACCCTAGGTGGAGATAACACTCGCTTTACCGCTGCAAACAAGTGCCTACTGCCTCTCTGATATGTAACGAATACTGGCATAGTAGTGGTCTCATGGCGCTCATACTGATGAGAAGGACCACCTATCTCATGCTCTACCTCTAATAGTACCTGTGAAGTGCTGAAGAGGTCATGGGAGATGAAGTCCTCCCAAGCAACACCCTGCAATCCCAACTAATGATCCACCAAAATCCTGATAAGAGCAAAGTGATAAACACTGTTAAGTTGCTGTTGAGGGGTCTTATGCTGCATGAAGGTGTTCATCCTCTCTATGTTCCTGCAAATGAAAAATGGAAGGTTCATCATCCGCACCCCTGGTAAAGTGCATGAGCAACTTGATGTGATAGGCATATAGACGAGAGAACCTCCCCTCACAGCTGAAGTATTTCATGATCAATTTCATGAGTGGATCATACGCATCTTTCAAATATCTGAATGGAAAGACTCTTGTGAGCTGCCTCAAGAATCTGGCCTTAATGTAAGGCTCATAATGTTGCCTATCCACCTTCTTTTTCTTATGCCATTGTTCTCCAACATTTGGTATGCCTGTTGCCACTGAGATAGTTTCGGGTGTCAATGTGAAGGTGACCCTAGCCAAGATAGACTGACCTCCATGTAGGTGAAGCACAAAAAGACGAGCCAACTCATGATGAACTCTAAGATTAGCCACCCTTTGACAAAATTCAAAACATGATAGGTGCTGGAAGCATGACATGGCAAGAGGGCATGCTTGCAATTCAGTGAGGGTAGTTGGCTCATCCCTAACATGTTTTCCACTCTTCTGATGTCTCCTAGGAGCCTGTTCTTCCGAGGATGAGTCACTTTGTGTCTCCATTTCATACTCTGATGAATGCTCTAATGCCATCACTATTGTGTGTATTGTACTTAGGTTTCCCTTTGATGATGGTGTGAAGCTGGGTGCTTTTGTGATATCTCCCACCAAGGGGAACAATGAAAAAAGGGAGTATTAGGAGGGGATTAATATGACGGGAATAGGGGTTATGGGGAGAAGTTTGTTTAGGGATATGTAGGGGGTTTGGGTACTTGAAAGGGTAGGGTTTTGGGGTTTTGATAAGGTAGGGTTTTGGGGTGTTATGTTGACAAATAAGAAGAGGGGATAGGGAATAGGATTTGGGCAATGTTTTTAGGGTAGGGATAATAGGAAAAACAAGAAAGGGAGGATAGGGAAAAATGGAAAGCAAGGGAAAAATGAGGGGTGGAAATGGAACCTTGGCCTCAATACCACAATTATGCAACCCTAGAAACAATGGCCTTTGGTGTTTTCTTGTGGTTGGTTTTATGAGTTTTGTTGCATTTAAACATAGCTATAAACCACCATATCATTCATAAACTTTGATGAGCAAGCCATGACATAGAGCCTACCTGTCAATTTGAGGGGTTTCACAAGCAATTTGAGGCGATTTGGCACAGTTTCGGGCCTTTGTGGGTGTGTGTCGCGCGCCAAACCCAGCACATCACGCTCTGTCTATGCGCTACACCCGTTGAACTTTTGCACTGTGGAGTGGCTCTGTGTGCGCCACACCCCTCAGTGTGTGTGCCACGCCCTAGAAACTGCCTTCAACTTACTCTTAAATGCGCACTTTTCTCTCCTAATCACTTTGCAATGTCTCCCTATGAACTTGATTTGCACAATGACTTTGATATTGGTGGAAACTTGTATATAAAGATTTTGAAGTCATGGGTTAAATTTTTGCTTCTCCAAAAACCCATTTTTCTAATGTTATGTTTTGACACTTTTTCACTGACTTAAAGCAACACTGAATTTCACTTTTCCCTTTGAAATTTTAGCTCAAATGATGAAATTTTCGGCACTCCTTGCAGGGATTGCATGACAGGGCATTTGGCCATGGAAACCATGACTACGCCTAAAGAAATCAATTGACAACTTTTTTGAAAATTTTATCACAAATGACACTGTTTGACTTTTCTTTAAAACAGAGCTCTGAAGAACAGTCGAAGTCTATCACCATGACGATGAAACTCTCTGAATCATAACCTTGTAAGGGCCTCACTCTGGCCTACATGGCTTTATTGGACATATTTGAAGGCCAAATTTATTAATCCCTAGACCTAATTATCTAAAATGACTTTTTTCCATTAAAGGACCAGACCTTGACTGTCATGGACTTCAGTGATCATTGACAAAAGACCTAAGCTAGCAAGAGCTAGACATGAGCAGAAATGACTAGCATGATCTTCTCCGCCAGATTATGGCATGCCCCTAGCGGAATGCAGCTGAGTGAATGGAGAGGGACACCTAAAAATGAAATTCATAAAGAGTTTTGATCTCTGACGGAGGACTGACCAGACCGACTCTAACAATACTCATCCTTTTTTTCAACAACATTATTTTCATCATACCTAGCATTTATTTTCCTCTTGGTAGGTCGGTTATTTCCTTCTCAAGTAGTAGGATCATTCCATTTTCCTTTGTAGTTAGACTTATTGTTTGTATGATTGTTGTTGTTGTCCCTTGGAGGATTCTTCTTGTGAGGACATTCTCTATAATAGTGGCCAACATTGTTGCAATTTAAGCATCTTCCTCTTCCTTTGCCTTTTCCTTTGAATCCCTTCTTAGAGCCAAAATCCTGCCTTATTGTATTTGATGGAATAACATCATTTCTCCTTTTAGCATGTGTAGAGAAAGCAATAGGTTCACTTACATTAATAGACTTTGTTGGGTGTGGAGCCTGATTATCTTTTGTATTCAAAGGTTTCAGTTGAATGTATACCCCAGGAAGATTGTACACCCCTCCACGTGGGGGGGACTTGTCCCCCCCGCGAGGGTTAGGGGGGATAACCCCCCCCCGGCTGGGGGGTCCAAGGGCTAGCAATCCCTCGGCGGGGGTTCAGGGACGGCACCCCCGAAGCTAAAAATAGATGTAAAATTTCCTTGTGAAAGTCTAGTAATTTATAGTCAATCTTGGCTATTCATTAGGTGGATGATCTGACGGTAGAAGTTATATTTAATTTAGGTTTTTTTCCCTAGAAGGCAAACCCTCACTATATATGAGGGAATTGTATTGCGTCTATGTGGATCTGTATTCTGAGTGAGGAAGAGAGAGGAGATTGCGAGTGAAGAGGGAGTTACAAAGCATCTATTGTAGGTTGTATCTCTTCAGTTTGCTGGATAATATAATAAAAGAAGGACTGGTTGTTTCTCCGGGGACGTAGCCCAAACTGGGTGAACCACATATATCTGTGTCTCTCGTGTTTTATGTGTTTTCTGTGTTTATCTTTTGCAATATTTTGTGTTCCATTGCTCTGTAATATATAATTTTCTAACAACTGGTATCAGAGCCGAAGGTCTATTTGGCTAATAAACTCACAGGAGAGAAGGGTTCCTAGTTCGAGTGGGAGCAATGTTAGAAGATGGTAGGTTTAGGGTCAAAAAATTTAACGGCCAAAACTACCATCTATTGAAGATGTAGATGGAAGATTATCTGTATCAGAGAGATCTATACCTACCATTGAGTGGAAAGACAAAGAAGCCGACGAGTATGAAAAACACAGAATGGGACATTCTCGACAGAAAGGCACTTGGAACAATATGGTTGTGCTTAGTGGCATCGGTAGCATTTAATATTTCAAAGGAAACGATAATAGAGGGTTTAATGTCGGCATTGGCCAAACTATATGAAAACCCTCGGCCTCAAAAGAAGTATTTCTTATGAAGCGTTTATTTAATATGAAGATGTCAGAAGGTGGATCTGTTGCAGACCATTTAAATGATTTTAATACAGTTACAAGTCAGTTAAGTTTTGTAGGGGTAAATTTTGATGATGAAGTTAGGGCTCTGTTATTTCTGTGCTCATTGCTAGAAAGTTGGAATGGCTTAGTTATTTCCATTAGTAACTCTGTCTCTGGATGTAATACTTTAAAGTTTGATGATGTTGTCGATGCAATCCTTAGCGAGAAAATGTGACGGAAAAGCTTCGGTGAGACATCAAGTAATGCTTTGACTGCCGAGACTAGGGGAAGAAAAATGGAAAGAGGAAAGAGCCCAGGATATCGCAATAAGTCAAGAAAAGGCAAATCCAAGTCCAGATTGGGGATAGTGTGCTGGAAATGCAAGAAGAAAGGACACTTGAAGAAAGACTGCAAGTCTCGGAAGGGAAAAGAAGGAGACGCACAGCAAGAAACTAATCATGAAGCGAATGTAACAGGTGATGTGTTGCAAGATGCTTTGATTCTTTCATTAGAAAATATTATTGATGCTTGGGTGGTAGATTTAGGGGCCTCATTCCATACCACACATGATAAGAAACACTTTCATGATTAGGTTCAAGGAGATTTTGGACAGGTTTGATTGGGTGATGATAAAAATCGTTGGAATGGGTACAGTTCTCATAAAACAATAGAATGGAAATCAATGGCTATTGAAGGAGGTAAGGCATGTTCCAGATTTGAAGAAAAATCTAATTTCAACAGGGAAATTGGGAGGTGAAGGTTGCATAAGTACTTTCACAGATAAAACCTGGAAGGTCACTGAAGGATCCTTGGTAATAGCGAAAGGAGGAAAGCTTGGTACATTGTATTTATGCAATGGTATTTCTAATTCTATTAATGCTTTAACCTCTACAGAAGAAGATATAGAATTGTGGCATCATAGGCTCGGACAAATGAGTGAGAAGGGGATGCAGATTCTTCACTCAAGAAATTTGTTGCTAGGTTTGAAGCATGTTGATTTACAATTCTGTGAAAATTGTGTTTATGGAAAATAGAAGAGAATCAGATTCCTTAGAGTTGGGAAAGAAAAGAAGAGTGAAAAATTAGAGCTTGTGCATGCAGATGTATGGGGACCTACTCAGGTATCATCTCCTGGTGGCTCTCATTATTATGTTACTTTTATTGATGATGCAACCAGAAAAACCTAGATTTATTGTATTCGAAATAAATCTAATGTATTTCATACTTTCAAGAAATGGAAAGCTTTGGTTGAAAATGAGATAGGGAAAAGGTTGAAGTGTCTCAGATCAGATAATAGAGGTGAATATTGAAGCAAACATTTTGATAGGTATTGTTCAGAGAATGGAATTTGCAGAGAGAAGACAGTTCTAGGAACACCACAAGAAAATGGTGTGTCAAAAAGGATGAATAGGACAATCATGGAGCGTGCAAGGTGCATGAGATTGCATGTAGGATTGTCTTTACAATTTTGGGCAGATGTTGTAGACACTGCTATTTATCTAATAAACATAGGGCCTTCAAGTTCCTTGGATGGTGGTATTCTATAGGAGGCATGGATAGGTAAAAAGGTAAACTACTCACTTCTAAAGACTTTTGGTTGTGAAGCCTTTGTCCAAATTAATAAATAAAATAGAACAAAGCTTGAGGAAAAATCAAAGAAATGTACCTTTATTGGATATGGTGTTAATGATTTTGGTTATCGCTTATATGATTATGAAAATCACAAAATCATTAGGAGTAGAGATGTAATATTCAAAGAAAACGTCTTGTATAAAAATCAGTTGCAGGAAAAGAAACAGGAAAAAGAAAACAAAGAATACACAGTGCTTGACAATATCACAGGAAAAGTGATGGTGCCTAAAAATCATAATGATCGACAGCTAGAACAACAACCACAATAGCAACAAGCACCTCAAACACCTGAAAGTGGTGTTAGAAGATCTACCAGGATAAGTGGACCCCCTGAACGATACTCTCCTTCATTATATTATGTATTGTTGACTGATTCTGGTGAACCAGAATGTTATGAAGAAGCAGTGCAGGTAGAAACCAGGAAGAAGTGGGAGCAAGCCATGGAAGAAGATATGGACTCCTTAGCACATAACCAGACTTGGGACTTAGTCAGGTTGCCTGCAGGTAAAACAACATTGCAGAATAAATGGATTTACAAGTTGAAGGAAGAAGATGGAAGTAGAAAAAGGTATAAAGCTAGACTTGTGGTGAAAGGGTTTGAACAGAAAAAGGGTATAAAATTTGATGAGATATTTTCTCCTGTTGTGAAAATGACTTCAATCAAAACTATTCTAAGTCTAGTAGTTGCTGAAGATTTACATCTTGATCAGTTAGATATAAAGACAGGCTTTCTCCATGGGGATTTGGAGGAAGAGATATATATGCAACAACCACAAGGATATGAGGTAAAAGGGAAGGAGAAACTAGTGTGTAAGCTGAAGAAGAGCTTGTATGGCTTAAAACAGGCTCCAAGGTAGTGGTATCTAAAATTTGACAAGTTTATGTTTGCACAAGGTTATATTAGATGTCAATCTGACCATTGTGTTTATCTCAAAAGGCAAAATGGTGGCAGCTATATTATATTGTTATTGTATGTAGATGACATGCTTGTTGTAGGTTCTAACATGTACGAAATAAATGTGCTCAAATGGAAATTGGCAAACGCATTTACAATGAAGGATTTGGGTGTTGCAAAACAAATCCTTGGTATGAGAATAACTAGAGATAGGAATAATCACAAATTAACATTGTCTCAAAGTGAGTACATAGAAAAGGTGTTGAAAAGGTTTAATATGCAGAATGCAAAACCAGTTAGTATACCTTTGGCTAGCGATTTCAAATTAAGTAAGGAGGTGTGTCCCAAGACTCACGAAGAAATGGCTCATATGTCTAAAGTTCCATATGCATCAGCAGTTGGAAGCTTAATGTATGCAATGGCCTGCACATGGCCTGATATTGCACATGCAGTGGGAGTTGTAAGAAGGTACATGAACAATCTAGGAAAGAACATTGAATGGCGGTGAAGTGGATTCTCAGATATTTGAGAGGTACCACAAATCAAGAATTATGCTTTGGTGGTTCAAACATTTCTCTACAAGGATATGTTGATGCAGATATGGCAGGTGACAGAGATAACAGGAAGAGCACAACAGGATATGTGTTTACTATAGGTGGAACAGCTGTTAGTTGGATCTCAAAGCTATAAAGTGTTGTTGCACTCTCAACAACAAAAGCAAAATATGTTGCTGCTACAGAGGCTAGTAATGAAATGATTTGGTTACAAAGGTTTCTAGATGAATTGGGTAAGAAGCAGGAGTTGGGTAGGTTATACAATGACAATAAAAGTGCCATACATCTTGCAAAGAACTTTGCATTTCATTTCAAGACTAAGCATATACAACTAAAGTACTATTTCATACGGTTAGTGTTGGAAGCTGGATAGTTGAAGCTGGAAAAGCTACACACTAGCCATAATCCTATAGATATGTTAACAAAAGTTGTAACCAGGGAGAAACTGAGAATCTGCGCAGTTTTAATTGGTCTTCAAGTATGATGAAGAAGATGAGAAATAGCCAAGTCTAAAGTGGAGTCATTATCTAGCAAATTAAGTAGTGGTGGAGTTTCTATAATCAGTCTCCAAGTGGGAGATTGTTGGGTGTGGAACCTGATTATCTTCTGTATTCAAAGGTTTCAGCCGAATGTATACCCTAGGAAAACTATACACCCCTCCACGTGGGGGGGACTTGTCCCCCTCGCAGGGGTTCGGAGGGGCTAATCCCCCCTTGGATGGGGGGTCCGAGGGCCAGTGGTCCCCCGATGGGGTTCGGGGGTAGTGCCCCCAAAGCTAAAAATAGATGAAAATTTGCCTTGTAAAAGTCTAGTAATTTCTAGTTAATATGGGCCATTCATTAGGCGGATGATCTGATGGTAGAAGTTATGTTTAATTTAGGGTTTTTTTCCCTAGAAGGCAACCCCTCACTATATATGAGGGAATTGTATTGCGTCTATGTAGATCTGTATTCTGAGTGAGGAAGATAGAGGAGATTGAGAGCGAAGAGGGAGTTACAACGGATGTTTTGTAGGTTGTATCTCTTCAGCTTGTTGGATAATATAATAAAAGAAGGATTGGTTTTTTCTCTGTAGACGTAGCCCAAACTGGGTGAACCACATATATCTGTGTCTCTCTTGTTTTATGCGTTTATATTTCTGCAATATTTTATGTGTTCCATTTCTCTATAATATATAATTTTCTAACAGACTTATCTCACTCCATCATCCTTATTTCCTCTTGAGTTCATCTAGCCAATAGCTCATCAAAACAATGTATCCTATCATTGTTGAGAATGGTGGTGACAAATGTTCCCCATGGCCTTGTAATACTTCCAAGTGCAATAAGGGTGAGTTCCCTCTCAATTGTAACATCTCCAATAGATAGAAAATCATTCTTTACTTGAGTTATTCTCATGAAATATTCTTGTATAGACTCCCCTTTGTTCATTTTGATATCATTCAATGTGTTCTTGAGAAAGAGAATTTGATTCTCATTGTTGACTTTGAACATCACTATCAACTTATCATGCATTTCCTTGGAAGTTCCATATCCAAAATATAAGATATTAAATGCTTTTGAATAGATTCAACTAATATTTTATTAGATTTGACCTCTCCTTTTCTATACTTTGTTTTGGCAGTAGTAGGTGCATTTGAAGGAGGCTCCACCAATTTCCCTTGCACATAATCCAACACTTCATGTTCCTCCAAGGTCAAACCAATAGTCATCTTCCAGGCATGATACTCTTATTTTTCATTGAGCTTATCCTATGGCTTCAAATAAGAGTGAGTAGCCATGGAGACTTGTTCCAACAAACCTTGTTCAACAACAACAATTATTCAACAATTATTGTTTCTTTTCTTCCTTGGCTTTGTCTCCACCTGGGCTCTGATACCATGTTAAATTTTTTGGTATGTTCTATGCTTGAAAAAATTACTTCAATGTTTTATTAGTCGAATAACAACTTTACTTCATATTCCAATAGCAATCACATTAAAATGTTAGTAACATTCACTTTAGATCATCATTGACAATAATTGTCTATAGAACATCAACAATAAGTACAAGAAGATATGAGATGATAAGTGAATTGTTATCATCAGCAAGAAGATATAGACATGGTTATGAGATGATAAGAAGATATAGACATAGTTATCATTGAGATCTTATCATTGTCTCCACATCGAGATCTCCTTTACTATGATACATTCTCGTTGTCATATTTCCGAGACCTTAGTTTTGTGATAGTCATCCTTCGAACTGTGATAGATCCATTACTTCTAATTGTAATGGCATCCTTCTTACTATGATTACATTGATACATTAACATTATAGAAGCATCGAGCTCACGATATTGTAATAAAATCAAGACTGAGATATCACCGAATCTATAATCACTATGAGGACCGAAACATAACTTTTGAGATGGCATTGAATCTAAGGTCTTCATTGTAGCACTAATATGAGGCTTCCTTCATAGCATTGATACTCTCTCACATAGATCTAAAATTCATGACTTTAATGATATCCAAACAATGGTGATATCCTTGTCTGAAACTGTGTCTCTCTTATTATGACCTTGAACTATGCTTACTCTGAAATATGAACCCATTACAATAGTCTCCTACTCGCATCTAAGCTTTTCACTGTTCTTTGTCACCTGAAAATCTCAAAGATATCTGAACTTTTGAATTATCCTAATGTGAGGACCCTTCATGCCTATTTATAGTTTTTGATCCATATAAACAAGTGACCTATATTTTCGAAGAGGCATGTCTTTCATCAGGTGAGACGACATGAGTTTTGCTTCATCTTGAGGCCGACAGAGGAAGAGGAGGACTAGTGCTTGTCTTTGGAGGGATGCTAGACACTTTTAACACATTCTTCATACATGACATTGGATTTATATGATTTTTATGAAAAATCATAAAGTCTCTCAATGGGATCCATCTAAAATAAAATCTCTTACTCATGAAAGCCATGAAGCAAGCATTACAAAAATAATTTTATTTTCTTATTTTCATCATTTACAAAAATCACAATTACATGTCATTATAAAGACTGAATCTAGTTACACTTTTCAACACATAGAACATAACATTATTACTCACTCTTGTCAAAAGAAGGTATTCACATAGATGTAAGAAGTTGTTACATCAACAAGGAGGTAGGTGGTGTAGTCATGGTTTGTCCAATATTATTTACTTTATATAGATTTGTGTATTACTTGGACATGTTATATGTTGGTGTGTTTTTTAATTTATATAGGTTAGTGTATAACTTGGACTTCTTGTTATATGATGTTGTCATCATGTTGATACGTGTGTCTATTTTAGAATAGGGTTTTCATAATTTTAATTTAATTATCAATAATTATTAGGTAGATGGTAGGCATGTAATCTCCATAGGATATTCTAGAAGATTCTTAGTTGTATGAACATATGAAAGGTTGAGATTTATTTTTAAAGTAGTTTTTTTCTTTCATTTTTTTTAATTAATTTGATTAATTTAAAAGAAATGCCATGAGTGTTCAAAATGCAGTATTCAAATTTCTGTTTCAGGAGAAATCTTGGAGGTAGTTAACTGAGGTGACATGGCACTTGTAGCTCAATTAACTTAGTTAATTCAAGTTGGGGAAGCTTGAGTTCAGTTCAGTATGATTGATTGCTAATTTGTAGCAATCTATTTCATTTAATTTGAGTTATTGTCAGTTAAACTAGTTCTAATTGTCAGAAGAACTAGTGGAGGTCAAGTTGTAGAAGTGGGATCTCAACCACACTCAGTGATCAACTAGTTAATTGATCAATCAACCCAAAATAATTGTTACATCCATAGAATTCGAGTTACCTAGTTGAGATGGAGATTCCAAGGTAGTGTACTATTAGTTGTAGCATATTCCAATGTGCACAGGTGGTGCATGCAGTCAGAGGAAGGACCTAAGGAATTGCACAATTCAATTGTGGGAAATTCCTAAATAATAGCAGCCAATTTCTTGGAGGAACGACACAAGGAAATATAAGCTTGGAGGACTTGAAAATTGGCTAAGAGTTGGCCAGAGTCAATCACGTAGGCAGAGGGATATATTATACAGTTGCAGGGTGTTCGAAATCTTGAGCAAGCATATGCATTTCATCTCTATTATTTGATTAATGTAATACATATAGGAAGGGGTTTTGATCAGTTGCTTTCCCCTAGATAAATGTTTGTGCACATGTGATTTTTTTTTCATGTCTATGATTTGTGTTCTAAATGGTGAATTAAATTCCGTAGATTAGTAGAGTAGCTTCAAGTCTTGTGATATAGTAAATTTCATGAGCAGTTTTGAATCTACACATTAATTTCTACATGGTATCAAGTCTCTTTCTCTCACATCTGCATAGAATGGAGCATCATTACTAACTTGTCAAAATGTGGTATTCACATGAGTGTAGGTAGTTGCTACATCACCAAGGAGGTAGGTAGTGTAGCCTAGAGTTACTATCCTCCCTCCCATGAACTTCACATTTAACTTGAAAAAGTTGTGTTTGGCTCTTAGTATTATTTTTGTGACATGTGGTTTGTCCTCTACTTTTTGCTTTGTATAAATTAAACTTGTTGTTATATGTTGGTGTCATAGTAATGTATATTATGTATTGAATCCCACATTTATAGAAGCCTTTAGGATGTTTATATGAAAATATTAACTTATTCATTCATTTTGATAATTAATTAACATGCCATCTGTACATTTAAATGATACAGTTTATTTTTTACAAAATAAGGTTATTAATTTTTTTATATAAAATTAAGAAATATTAAAAAAAAAATTAAGGGAATTAAAATCACTATACATCATAACAACACTACTTGATCCATGAAAATGTATAATTTACCGTAATTAAGACTTCAAGTTTGAAACTAACATCCAACAAAACCAAAGATAATTAACATCCAACAATACCACAAGGGAACTATATATCGTATTTGGGATCTTGTACGCAACATTAATGCATTTGTTGGTTTGTCTAGAGGATGATTCCCCCTATATTATTTATGGGTTAGAGTATTCCCACCTCTCCCATGCCTACTGCAACTTCCTTGGTTTTCTCCTAGTTATAAGGACAAGAAGCTGAATGAGTCCTCTTATATTCTCGATTTGCTATAACATTTCCAAAGGAGGGAACAGAGCTCCACCACCCAACCACTACAATGGAATATGGATGAATTTAAATAAAAACCCTAGTTAGTAGTATTATAGGTTCAAACCCTAGTAGAAGTGAGATAGATTGGTCCCATGAGTATATCTATTTTAATTGATATCATTTAGCATATATAATGTTTTGGTTAATAAAGTTGATTAATGAAAATTAAAAAAATCTTTAAAATATTGATCATTAATTAACATTTAAAGTAGCAACTTAGTTTTTTTTTTTATCATAATGATATGTGACTTAGGTGCTAATTTTTTTAGGACATGCCTTTAAGGGAATGAGAACATTTCTTCTCATTATTTATATGACTAGGAATGCTTTGAAGACAAGCTTATTGAGTATCCCAAGGTATAAGTATTTTACAAATTTTCCCTCTTGAACTAACATCAACAAGTAGAAGTGGGGGAGATACACCATGAACAACCTTAATTTTATTTCAGTGAGGCTACTAAGGGAGAACCACATATCTATGGGGTATGAAGTATTGTATTTCTATCTAAAACCGAGGTATTGTACTTATAACTAAAGTCCATAGTTTTATATTTTGAGTAGGGCTAGGTATTGACATTAATACTTATGCAAAAATGTGTCCACCCAGGGTATTTTTATTATTGGCACTGGAAAAGGGAGTCACTTATCTTAAGGTATTTAAAAAATCTAGGGTTGTTATATGTGACATAGAGGTGAACATTAGTGCACAAATTTCACACTTTGACCATTGTTGGAAGAGATTACTCAATTAGATCAATCCACGCTCTCACATCTACATAGTGTTGAGAAATCTAGGGCTACATGAATTAGGTGATTTCTCTTTTGTTAGTAATTGTTTGTGAGTTATTTTTACTTCTTTAGATTAGGATCTTCTTCTACTTAGATTAAATTAGTGTCCTTATTCATAAAACAACTACCAATGCATGAACATAAATAGACAACAGACACATAATGTAGGCTATTATCCAAGGCCAAAACCTCTCACTCTTTGAGAGGACAACCTGCACAAATTATTTTTATAGAGATTCCAATTGATGAAAACCAAGACCAAGACCCTTGACCTATTAGCCACTCCAAGTCCAAGACATTATTTCTCTTGAATATCTTCTCTTCTTTTTTACTCCTCTTCCGCTTTGACCTTCTTTGTATCAAGACATAATTATCATTGAGATCTTATCACTATATCCACATCGATATCTCCTTTACTGTGAGACCTTCTCGTTGTCATATAACGAAGACCTTAATTTTGTTATGGTCATCCTTCGAACTGTGATATATCCATTACTTCTAATTGTAATGGCATCCTTCTTACTATGATTACATTGATCCATTAACACTGTAGAAGCACCGAGATCACAATATTGTAATAACATTAAGATTGAGATAGAATTGGACCTATAATCATTGTGAGGACTAAAACATAACTTCTGTAATATCACCGAATCTGAGGTCTTCATTATAGCACTGATATTAGGCTTCCTTCATAGCACTGAGACTCTCTCACATAGATCCGAAATTCATGACTGTAATGATATCCAAGCAATAGTGATATCCTTGTCTGAAACTACGTCTCTCTTATTGTGACCTTGAACTGTGGTTACTCTGAAATATGAACCCATCACAATAGTTTCCTATCTGAATCAAAACTTGTCATTGTTCTTGGTCACACGAAAATCTCATAGATATCCAAACTTCTGAATTGTCCTAATGCGAGGACGCTTCACACCTATTTATAGTTTTTGATCCATATAAATAAGATGACCTGAATTTTCGAATAGGAGTGTCTTTCATAAGGTGAACCGACATGAGTTTTGCTTCATCTTGAGGCCGACAAAGGAAGAGGAGGACTATTGCTTGTCTTTGGATGGATTCTAGACACTTTTATATACATTCTTCATACATGGCATTGAATGTATATGGTAAATCCTAAAGGCTCTCAACAGGTGCCAGCTAAAATAAAATATTTTGCTCATGAAACCCATGAAGCAAGCATTACAAAAATAATTCTATTTTCTTCTTTTTATCATTTACAAAAATCACAATTACATGTCATTATGAAGACTGAACCTAGTAACACTTTTCGACCAATAGAACATAACATTATTACTCACTCTTGTAAAAGTAAGGTATTCACATAGATGTAGGACGTTGTTACATCAACAAGGAGGTAGGTGGTGTAGTCATGGTTTGTCCAGTATTCTTTACTTTATATAGATTAGTGTATAACTTGGACTTGTTATATGTTGGTGTATTTTTTAATTTATATAGGTTAGTGTATAACTTGGACTTATTGTTATATGTTGTTTTCATCATGTCGATACATTTGTCTATTTTATAATAGGGTTTCATAACTTTAATTTAATTATCAATAATTATTGGGCAGATAGCTGGGATGCAATCTCCATAGAATATTCTAGAAGATTCTTAGTAGTATGCACATATCAAAGGTTGAGTTTTATTTTAAAATTAGTTTTCTCTTTGAGACATTTTAACTAATTTGATTAATTTAAAATAAATGCCATATGAGTGTTGAAAATGCAGCAAGAAAATCTCAATTTGACTTTGTCTTGGACAAACTAGAGAAAATTCAAATTTATTTTTCAGTAGAAATCTTAGACGTAGTTAAGTGAGGTGACATGGCATTTGTCACTTAGTTAACTCAATTATTTTGAGTTGGGGAAGCTTGAGTTCAGTTCCGTATGATTGATTGCTAATTTGTAGCAATCTATTTCAGTTAATTTGGGTTATTATCAAAAACTAGTTCTAATTGTCAAAAGAACTAATGGAGGTCAAGTTGTAGAAGTGGAACTTCAACCACACTCGGTGACCAACTAGTTAATTGATCCATCAACCCAAAATAATTGTTACATGCATAGAATTCAAGTTACCCAGTTGAGATGGAGATTCCAAGGCATTGTACTATTATTTGTAGCATATTCCAATGTGTACAGGTGGTGCATGTAGTTAGAGGAAGGACCTAAGGAATTTCACAATTCAATAGTGGGAAATTCCTAAATAATAGGGGCCAATTTCTCGAAGGAACAACACAAGGAAATAGGAGCTTGGAGGCCTTGAAAATTGGCTAAGTGTTGGCCAGAGTCAGGAAGAGGGATAGACTATACATTTACAGGGTGTGTGAAATCTTGAGCAAGCATATGTATTTCATCTCTATTCTCCGATTAATGCAATACATATAGGAAGGGGTTTTGAGTAGTTACTTTCCCCTAGATAAATGTTTGTGCATGTGTGATGTTTCCTTTTGCATGTCTATGATTTGTGTTCTAAATGGTGAATTAACTTCTGCAGATCAGTAGAGTAGCTTCAAGTCTTGTGTTAGTAAATTTCATGAGCAGTTTTGAATCTACACACTAATTTCTACATGGTATTAGAGCTAGATTCACTCTAGAGCAGTGATTTTGAAGTTGACATTACAGAAGGAGCATATTTGCGGGATCAATTCTTCAGAGCTAGATGGATGGCGTTTTATGAACTAAGGCTCGAGTATGCCCTTGAGGGAAGCTCAAATTATGTTACTTGGAAGGACCGCATGGAGGAAGTGTTGGAAGATAATGGGTTGAAGGAATACATTGATAATGATATCCCAAAACTAGCAGCATCTGATGCTCAAGATCTAGCAGAATGGAACAAGTGTGTAGCAAAGGCAAGGAGAATCATATTGGAGACCATATTTTCTCAAATCTCCACAGGAAAGAGACTTTGTATGCAATGTGGTAGGCATTGATAGATCTTTTCCAGAATAGTAGTGACCACAAGAAGTTGGCACTCAAGGATAAACTAGAAATGTCAAGATGCAGAAGAATGAGATCGTTCCACAATACCTGAGCAAGTTCACACAATGCCGTGATGAACTTGGCCAAGTTGGTGTTACTGTAGCAGAAGATGATTTAGTAAGCCTAGCCCTTCTAGGCCTTCCCAAGAGTTAGCACAACTACCAATATTTGGTGAATGGGAAGGGGAAACTACCAAATTGGGAAGGCCAATGATCTAATTTGGTACAGGAGGAAATAAAGTAGAATACCAGAGATGAGACTCCTTCCAAGGGAAAGGATGAGGAGAAATGTGCCTTGGCTAGAAAGGCAAAGAAGGGGAAAGGGAAGAAATCTCAATCCAAAGGAGCATCTGGTCAAGGGGACAAGAAGAAATACTTCTCCATAATCAAGTTCTTTCACTGTCATGAATTCAGGCACTATGCCACGAAGTGTCCACAAAAGAAGACAAGCAAGAAGACCTCAGGAGGAGCAGCAAATGAAGCTTTGGCTTCATAGTTCGAGCTTGATTTCACTCTCATTACTTGCATGGCCAACACAATGATCGGAAGCGTGTGGTACTTGGACAATGGTGCCTCATTCCATATGATAGGGAATAGATATTTTTTCAATGATTTAGAGGAGAAAGATCTTTGTATGCACATCGATGTGGGAGATGATGGAAGGTACAATACGACTGGGATTAGTACAACCACATTTTAGAGCGAGTCGAGCTCCCCTCTCAGACTCAAGGATGTGATGTTTCTTCTGAGTCTAAAGAAGAATCTTGTCTCCGTTACAGTTTTGGAAGACCGTGGTTATGATCTAATCTTCAGAAAAGCAAAGGCATTCCTGAGACACATAGCCATGAGACAGGTGAAGTAGATCAGGGTTCAAGTGAAGAACCTCTACAAGCTATATGTGGAGGATTGTGGTGCATTGAGCATAAAGGCAGAGAAGGTGCAAATCCATGATTTTGTTGAACTTTGGCATAGAAAGCTTGGCCATTTGCATCATTGCGCGTTGAAGATCATGTAACAGACAACCACAAACATCCCCAAAGGAGCACTAGAACAACATGACACATGCAAAGGGTGTACCTTGGGGAAGTACACAAAAGCCACCTTCCATGGTCGGGACAACATAGAACATGTAGTCCTTGAAAGGATCCACTCTGATGTTTGTGGACCTTTCTCGATAGCCTCCACTACCAGGCACACATATTTTGTCATCTTTATTGATGACTTCTCATGGAAGTGTTAGATCTTCTTCATGCAGAAGAAGGTTGAGACTTTCTCCAATTTCTTGGAGTTCAAAGAATTGAACGAGAAAGAAACAGGTAAGAAGATGAAGGCTCTCAGGAGAAATAATAAAGGTGTGTACGTGTCGAATGAGTTTAAATTTTTTTGTGAAAAAGAAGGCATTTGATGAGAGTTGACAACACCACACAACCCATAATAGAATGAGTTGGTTGAGAGGAAGAACCACAAAACTATGGGGTTGACAAGGGCAATGTTGCATGACCAAGGCCTACCTCTGCACTTGTGGGCTAAAGTGGTTTATTTGTAGAACAAGTCCTCATTGGATTCTTGGCATGATTACATCAAAGGAGACTTTCTTAGGGAGGAAGCAGGATGTGTTGCACTTCAGGAATTTTGGAGCCTATTATTACAACCATGTCTCCAAATAATCAACGAAGAAGCTAGAGCCAAAAATAGAGTTGGGGGTATTTGTGGGTTACACAAAAACTCCCCACAACTACCGTGTGTACTTTCCATCCCTCAAAATGACAGTTATGTGAAGGGATGTAAAATTTGATAAAGATAATGCCATGTGGTGCTCTCTTGAGAGGGAGCTTCGAATCCCACCAGAGGAGGAGATTTTATCTCCAAAGGAGGAGTCTAAAGCTATTGTGGAGTAGCCACAAGTTGAGGAGCAAAGAGTGGAGACAACCACTGAAGCAGAACCATCTAGAGAAGGAAATAAGAGAACCAGGTAAGCTAAGAGACTTGCACAAGATGCAAGGGAGAATGTGGGTGCTCCTTCAAATCAACACAAGCAAAGAAGATCACCAAATCAGTACACTAGCTACATGGCTCTAATGACTGAATTAGTAGAGACTGAGACATCCTCTTTCGAAGAAGTTGTAGAGCAACTTGTATGGGTTGATGCAATGCTGGAGGAGTATTAATCCATTGCAAACAAAAGTGTTTTGGAAGCGGTCCCAAGACCAGCAGAAAAATCAGTTGTGCGTTCAAGATGGATCTTCAAGGTGAAGCATGCAGTAGACGAAAGCGTAGAAAATTACAAGGTCATATTTGTGGCCAAAGGGTACTCTCTGGTGAAGGGGATTGACTATGAGGAGACCTTTACTCCTATAGCAAGGTGCTCATCGATCAGATCAATCCTTTCTTTGGCTACACAGATGGGGTGGAAGATCTAACAACATTCCTCAATGGAGTTATTGAGGAGGTGTATATTGAGAAACCAAAAGGCTTTGAGATTTTTGATCAATAGTCTCATGTATGCAGACTCAAGCAAGAATTGTAAGATCTCAAGTAAGCACCCTGTGCTTAGTACACGAGGATTGATAGTTATCTCACCAGTTTGGGCTTCACCAAAATTGAAGCGGATGCAAACCTCTATCACATTTTTGGTAGAAGGTATATTGTTGATTATTGTTTTAATGTTGATGACTTGATTTTCACTGGTGATGAGCAACTGATCAAATCTTGCAAGGAGGACCTTGCAAGAGAGTTTGAGATGAAGGACATGGATCTCATGCACTACTTCCTCAGATTGGAAGTATGGCAAGGTGATGGGGAACTGTTTGTCTCTCAAGGAAAGTATGCCAACAACATACTTGAGATGTTCCACAAGGATAGGTGAAAACCCATGGAAACTCCTCTAGTGACCAACTAGAGGAAAGAGGATGCCACTTTAGGTTAGGAAGTGAATGCCACTATTTACCGGCAGTTGGTTGGTTCAGTCATGTATCTTGTGAACGCATGACCAGATTTGTGCTTTGCAGTCAACCAGCTGAACCAAGCTATGGTTAGGCCAACCAAACTATTTTGGAGGGAAGATCAGCATGTTCTACAATACCTCAAAGGCACTACCCATTTTGGACTATGGTTCAGATAGACAGAGGGAGTGAAGTTGTTTGGCTTCACAGATGTAGACTGGGTGGGAAATCTGTCATACCGGAGGAGTACATCAGGTGGAATTTTTAGTGTTGGGTTCACAATAGTTTCTTGGTACAATAGGAAGCAAAGATTTGTGGCACTTAACTCGAAAGAAGCGTAATACATGGCTGCAAGTCAAGCAACATGTGAGATGATCTAGATGAGAAAGATACTTGTTGGCTTGTTTGGTCAGATGATGGATCCAACTGTGATTTACTGTGGTAATCAAAGTTGCATCAAAATCTCTAAAAATCATGTTTTTCACGTTCGATCCAAGCATATTGATATCTGGTATCACCATCTATGGAATTGTGTGCAGAGGCAGATTATCTAGTTGCGGTACATTCTCACAAAGGAAAAAGATGCTGAGATTTTGAGAAAGGCCTTGTCAAGTGGGAAGTTTGAGTTCCATAGGTGCATAATAGGGGTGGTTGATAATCCCTTTCTTACTAAGAAGGAGTGTTGAAAATGTAGGAAGAAAATCTCAGTTTGAGTTATTCTTGGTCAAACTAGAGAAATTCAAATTTCTATTTCAACAGAAATCTTGGAGGTAGTTAGTTGAGGTGGAGTGGCACTTGTCACTCAGTTAACTCAGTTAATTTGAGTTGGGGAAGCTTGAGTTCAGTTAAGTATGATTGGTTGTTAATTTGATTTATTTTAAATTAAACTAGTTCTAATTGTCAGAAGAACTAGTGGAGGTTAAGTTGTGGAAGTGGAACTTCAACCACACTCAATGATCAACCAGTTAATTGATCGATCAACCCAAAATAATTGTTTCATGCAGAGAATTCGAGTTACTCAGTTGAAATGGAGATTCCAAGGCAGTGTACTATTCATTGTAGCATATTCCAATGTGTACAAGTGGTGCATGCAGTCACATGAAGGACCTAAGGAATTACGCAATTCAATAGTGGGAAATTCCTAAATAATAGGGGCCAATTTCTTGGAAGAACAATACAAGGAAATAGGAGCTTGGAGGGCTTGAAAACTGGCTAAGTGTTGGCCAGAGTGAGTCACTGAGGCAGAGGGATATACTATACATTTGCACGGTGTGCTCAAGCTTGAGCAAGCATATATATTTCATCTCTATTCTATGATTAATGCATTTCCCCTAGATAAATCTTTGTGCATGTGTGATGTTTCCTTTTGCATGTCTATGATTTGTGTTTTAAATGGTGATGAGTAGAGTAGCTTCAAGTCTTGTGATTTAGTAAATTTCATGAGCAGTTTTGAATCTACACATTAATTCCTACAATGAGTAAGTTTCATATGAAATGAATTATTGTTTTTTGTGAGTGTGGTATTGATAAGCCATGGCATTGACCCATGGTATTGTAGCAAAGCCTATTCACAAGTTAAAAATCTCTATTGTAAAATGAAGTTAAATCTCGAGTTAAGAATCTTGTTACATATATTTTCAAATGTATATATATTTAACTTATATATTAATCATTTATCTAAAAAAAAAAAATTATGAATAAAGACTAATTCTATTAAGAAAAGAAGAGTATAGTACAATCAAGCTTGCATGCAAGCAAAGCAGAAAGCAAGGGAGCCAAAGGTGATAGGCTCCACCTTGCTCCAAGGAGAGAATCCAGGAGAGGGTTATAGAGAGCACGGGAAAACATAAAACTAGAACTGAGCAGAGAAATCTACCCTGAGGGGGCAGTTACTATCACACGACATTTTTTTCCTTTTTTCTTGCTTACTTTGACCCATGCCATAACGAGTTGAAGACTATTCTACCCTGGCGGCGGAGTATCCTTATCAGAGTCTGAGGACGAAGAAAAATGAGAACGCTTCTGAGAGATCTGAGAGACGGAGGGGTTTGCCGGATCATCCAAAGGAGCTTCGAGCGGAATCTCAACATTCTGCCCATCTGCTACAATTTCCTCCTCATCCGAACTGGAGGAATATGAATCGTCCGTAGGGGGGGAGGCACATTGGGATTCCAACTTTTTGATTTGGGGTTACGCTTCATATTCTTCTTTTTGTTGAGGTACTGAGTACAAGAACTCTGGAGGTGCCCTGTTTGATGACAATGGTGGCAATGGAAGGCTGTATTCTCGTAATCCAAGATTTGAGTCCAGTGGAAATCTCCATACTTGAGAATAATCTGATCTAGCAGTCCTTTGCTAATATCTATTTCTGCACAAATTCTACCATAAGTGTAGAGTCCATTTTCCTTCCGTGAAGAATCTACAGCCAGGTAGCATCCTAAAGTGTTTGCAATGGCTAAGAAGACAGAGATATGCCATAGATGCGCCGGAAGATTCGGGAGCCTGACCCAAATGGGAATCTTGGTGATGACAGGTGTAGAAGGGTCGAAGTCCAGAAACCAAGGAGTGAGAAAAAGCCCAGCCGAGCCCCAGAACCAAGGGCCTCCCGTTAAGGCCTTCTGGTAATCTTCATTTAAGTCAAAAGCCACAATGAAGAATCCTTTTGAGCATAAGTATATCTGGCTTTTTTTTAGTCCAATTGGTATGTATCCATTGGTATAGATCTGATGTGCGAGGCCATAGCCCATTAAATCTGCATATGAGTGCGGATTATGCAAAACACTGATAGCGATCATCATAATTATTAATGATAATAATTTAAATAAATTTATAATTTAGTTAATTTTTATGATTTTTTTAATCTTTGATAATGTAAATTATATTATAAAACGAGTATTTGATGCTTATCATGAATGGACACCTATGGACATTTATCCATTATTTAATTTATAGGATTATGTGTTAGGAATAACATATATTATATATAAAATCTCAAATTAATGATTTTTTTTATCATCAATTTATATATTTTTTGAAATTTCAAATTATCATCCTACAACATCAACCTAAACCCAACAATATTACAAGTGAACAAACTCTTTGATTTGCAAAACTCTTCTATGATCCCTGATGATAGATAAAGTAACCATCAGAAAAATTTCACAAATTAAAAATCTATTACATTACACATTTCTGCTCCCTAAATCTGTAGCCAAACTTATATTGTTTATTCTATATATGTGGCATTTTTGCATCCTCATATGTATGACATGTTAAATGGGTTTCCAAGACATTTTTTAGGGGACAGTACAGAATAATGTTGCGTTCTCAGAAGCGGCAGTGACAGAAACTGTGTCGGGCTGATGGTTAAGTTATCCGCTATGATCCAATGCTAGTTATTAGTGTAGATGCCGACATTTATATTTGAAAATGAAACTCGTGTGTCTTCATAATTTAGTCTAAAAAGTAGCTCCCATGCTACTGACTTCTCTCCAGAGTTTGTTATTAATGTATTTCAGAGATGAGAAAGTTGACTTGGTTGTCATGGAAGGTGTACTCGTTGCTTTTCATTGCATTAATACTACTGGCCAGAAATCAATAAAGAAAATAATAAATTCTAGCCCTAACAAAGGTACAAGATTCCACTGAACGAACATTTCCACCAATGGATTCTCTTACAACAATATTTATTGCATTGCATTGAATAACTCTGATGATCCAGACGTTCACGTTCTGCAAATCTCAGAACAAATTTGACAAATTACATTAAACCTTCTTCAGCTTTCTATATAATTGCTTACAAGTTGCAAATTGCAATTGCTTCTCCTATTTTTGGTGCAATACTCGCTTGAATTTCCTTCAATTACCCTATATGAAACAAACGGTGTGACACCTATATAATTTATGCTGTCAATTCTGACAATCACAGCTTGCTAAAACCATAATGAAAAGAATTGCAGTGTCTCAATCTACCAATAAGAGAATTGATATGGTATATTTGCAGAATGTTGAAAGAATTCATAACCAGCTTGATTAATTAGGTTCTGCAGGCAAGCCTTTTCCTGATAAAAACGATTTGAATAGCTGGAAGGCGCTTTTGGGTCGGAAGAGTGGAACTTCGTGGCCAGCCCCCCTTATGGTGGCAAATGTTAAACCCTGGTATTCCTCTGTCCAACCTCCAACCTATTAATAAATACCAACATACAGAGAAACCAAAAGATTTAGACAGTTCATGTCTCAGCTAGGACTCTATAACTGTAACTAGTATTGAATCTAATCTGGGTCCTGATCCACTAGTCTGCTACTGAAATAATTACTAGTAATAATACTGGTTGTAGTGTTGAACCTGCTTATGGGTGTACCATGGGTACCAAGGAGTTTTTACTGGAAGAAGAAGATGAGCCAGTGAATATCTGGTTGCTGTTACTGGAACTACAGAATCAGCATCACCACTGAGGCAAGAACATATACTCTATCATGAAAGGAATGTGTGAAAGCAAACCAAAATAGAAGGAGAAAAGAGAAGAAATTTATGAACCTGTAAACCCAAATTCTAAGGCTGGCATTGGCAATGAGCTCTTTGTAAATTGGCAGGACGGAAAAATCTGCGTCCTGCCAATTGCGAATGAGGACATCGCTGAACATCACATTTTGAAATGTTGAAAGAGAGTTAGATCATGTTTAAACAAACTAGTATCAAATACCAAAAAAAAAAAGTGCAACTGTATAGAAAGTGCAAGTGTATTTACAGTACAATAAAGATAAGTATATTATAATTATAATTTCAGAATTGAGGTTTTTGTGACTTGAATTACATTCCGATCTATTAATAGATATGTTTGTATTATATTGGATATTTTTGTATCATCATTTAGAACCAACCATTATAATTCATTTTTAAAACTGATCTAAAATCAACCACATTTACTGGTTTTAAAAATCCTCAAACCAATTTCCAATGTCATGGATCCCTAAGAAAAATCTCAATATAATTACCATTGTCGATTTATTAGAATGATAGGCATCTTTATATTGGAATAGAGTTTTTGATTTATTTTTCTAATTGCGTTATATTATTAATTATTTTCCCAGAAAAAAATCAAATTGAACTTGAGAGTTAATTTTCTTAATTAATAATTTATTATTTATTATTTTATTTCAATGTTATATTAGGTTTCTTTTACTAAATTAAAAAATTAGAAAACCATTAAAGTGAAAAACAACCCTTACCGAAGAAAACTAAGATTAAAAAAAAAAAATTTAGTTGAGCAAACAATTAACACCTATTTGACATTAATCAACTACAGTTTAAATCTCATGTGGAGCATATGGCCAGGAAGGAGATACAAATCTTTTAAATAATGAAAAAAAAATACATTTAAGGGACTTTGACCGGTGAAGCAAACCTATGAAATCCTGGTTAAAATAAATGTAAGATGTTTTATATAAAAAGTTTATTATTACTATGTTAATAAATATGTAATTTATAATAATAAAAATAAATATATTAATAAAATAAATTATTGTAAATTTTAAGGAGTTGTTTTTATAAAAAATTTGGAGTACAGAATCTAGTAAAAAAAAATTGAGATAAAATCTTCATTTGTGTTATTTAAAATAGTTTTTTGACTGTATATATGAATTCAGCATCTTTGAAAAACTTAGTGCACTTCTATTGTGTATTATGTAGGGGTTACCATCAAACTTGTGATTTCAATAAACTACTGTTGGATTATAAAAAAATTAAACCTGAAAATCCATAAAAAAAACTTCCAAAAAATCACACTAAAAACAACTGATTATCCTAAATGTTCTTAACATTATCTTAAATATTCTTAACCTAAAAAATAACCTGTTTTTGAAGTTTCACATTTAAATTCCTTTTACCCGACCATTAATCTCAACTGGTGTTTTTTTTTTCATTTCCTTGAAAGAAGATTTTACTTAATTTAATATCAGAACTCATGCCCTAATATAGTTCATAAAAAATCATTTACCATGTTTGCAGATGGAAATCATAAATAGAAATGGTTTAAATCTATATATTCTGTGAATATTCAGTATCAATGAGAAGGATTCTCTATTTTAATGCCTCCCAGACACACCTGCATCCAGTCCATCGATATGGAATCTTCGTGGTATTGGCATGAAGGGCTCTCTGTACATCGGGTCTATTATAATATTTCTCTGCATAAGTTTCTGTGCAAGGGTCGTAACCTGATACCTGTCTCAGTAGCTGCAAAATGAAAAGAAATAGTAAATTACACAGTGGTGAAATATTAACGATTGGAGTATATATAATTAAAAATATACTGAAGTCAAAGATGGACAAATACCGATTTCTTGAATCTAACGAAAGTCTTGTTCCCAGACTTTTCACAAGGAGGAGTGTAAATACTATATTGATCTATGTCACCAAACTCATGATTCATTGCATAGTTGATGTAATGATCACAGTCAGCTGAATTATCTTGCATTCTAAAATTGCAATGCCTCATAATATTATGATATGTATAGTCAGATATCATAGCGTGTGACCACCAGTAAGTTACAGTCCCCAAGTTGTCATAATAATTGTCCATAACTGCATTTCCCACCTGCAATAATATTATTCTTTTACATATGTACATTTGTATCTGAATTATAATAGAAACTAAATTTACAGAAAGAAGGGTTTACCATGAATCCTCTCAGATTTATAAATGGCTTGGACTTTCCTTGGTTGTAGTCGTATATCTTTATAATATTATTCTTTTACATATGTACATTTGTATCTGAATTATAATAGAAACTAAATTTACAGAAAGAAGGGTTTACCATGAATCCTCTCAGATTTATAAATGGCTTGGACTTTCCTTGGTTGTAGTCGTATATCTTTTTTGCAAGCTGTGGGACATAATGTCCTGTATAAACGAATAAATTAAGATTTTCTTTTTCATGCATTTTACAGTTCAGAACAGAATAGAATATAACCTAAAGAGTGAAAATTATTTTCCCAACCATCCTAGATAAACTTAATTAATTAACAGTTTTAACTAATTATTATATTAGAATCTAACAGAATTTAATGTCGCTACTACTTTACATAAGCAATTATTATACCAGAATCAGAATCAAACTTAATATAATGTCTTTACTAACTTACATTAAAACCTGAATCATTCTTTCCAACCATCTTAAATAAACCTAATTAATAATTTAAACTCTTTACTCATCTACATAAAAGGTGAATCATCTTTTCCAACCATACTAAATAAACTCAATTAACAATTTAAACTAATTATTGTATAGAGTCTAACCAAACTTAAAACATGAATCATTCTTTCCAACAATCCTAAATAAACCCATAAAACATGAATCATTCCTTCCAACCATCCTAAATAAACCTAATTAACAAGTTAAACTAACTAATTAGTATATCATAGTCTAACTGAATTTAAGATGCTTCTAACCTGCATAGCTCTCGCCAGTAAGATACAATTCTCTGTGTTTATACTGAGGAAACCTTTCAAACCAGTTGATGAGAAAAGCCAGTGAATCTTCAGCTGCATGGAAAAGAAGTTATTCAGATCCATGTAATTTTGCAAGAATGGTATATACCTAAATAAATGGATAAACTTACCAGTTCGTTTGTCTCCACTATCTTTTAAATTTGAGCTCGTGTTTGTATAAGAATATCCCACTCCAGCGGGAGACTCCAGAAAAAGTAAATTGGCCACTGCCAAATTGTTAATTTAGCCGAACGAATGGTTATGTAAACTAACAATATAACAAGGCAAAGATAATCGAAATGGTAAATCTTTAAGTTTTTGAATGAGAAAAATTTAATGCAATGAATTTTAGTTAAATTTTTTATTTTATTTTTAATTTAAAATATTTTTTCCTAATATAATATTAGGATATTTCAAATAGTCTAGGCTTAATTCCATAGTACTCTATTGATAATTCCATACTACTCTATTGAGGGGATAGTCTGATCATGAAACAATCTAAAAATATGACTAATGTCACTGTAGTTGGAAAATAAATGAAGCAGAAATCTGCATTGCCCTTAGGGTAACTAGTAAAAATAAAACATGAGTCTGATCATGAAACAATTTAAAAATATGATTAATGTCACTGTAGTTGGAAAATAAATGAAGTAGAAATCTGCATTGCCCTTAGGGTAACTAGTAAAAATAAAGCATTGTTATCGTAGAAACAATCCTGGCAACATAACTTTCACGCTATTATTTAGTGTTTTTACATGGCCACATTAATAGCCCATGAAGCCTAGGGGTATTCAAATAAAATTAAAAACTGCAACTTTCACAAGGTAAGACCTAAGCTGATGTGGAGATATGCTAGGTTAGTCTAGTCTTAATTCCATAGTACACTATTGAGGGGGCAGTCGGATCATGAAACAATCTAAAAATATGACTGTACTTGGAAAATAAATGAAGTAGAAATCTGCATTGCCATTAGGGTAATTAGTAAAAAGAAAACATTGTTATCATAGAAACAATCCTGGGAACATAATTTTCACGCTATTATTTAGTGTTTTTACATGGCCACATTAATAGTCTATGACGCCTGAGGGTATTCAAATGAAATAAAAAACTACAACTTTCACAAGCTAAGACCTAAGCTGATGTGGAGATGTGCTAGTGTCGAACATTAGATAGGCCAATGAAAGTAGAAAGCAATGACGACTCTTTCTGGCCCATCCGAAATTCACCATGACATCAATTCCCAGCCAGATTTCAGTAACTCACCTTTATTCCAAGCAAAAGGATTTAAGTGCAGACCAGCGCCGGTCTTGTTTAATCGAAATGGGCCTATCTCTTCTGATTCTCCATAGGCTATTGATGAGCATCCTGGACCTGCAATCAAACAATGTTATAATTATTATTGGCATACTTTAATATATCATGTTATGTTTGCATGCGAATCATTTTTGGATCACTGTGGAGTTTTCTTAAAATCTTCTTCCTTATCGTGGATGGATGACTACTAGCAGTTGTTTTATTTTTTCTTTTTCTAACCTCATAAAAATTGATGAGTATAAACGTGAACATATGTGAGATATAAATTTTGCATGAAATTATAGATTTGGAAATATTTCTGAAATTAAAAGTTAAGTTGAACGGCTAACTTTGTTTTTTTCTTTCAAATTTTAAAATGCTGTAAAATCTGCCATTAAAATAATTAAAATAAGTATATTAATTAATTCGCATTAAATTTATTTAAATCATAGATTTTGAAAATATTATAAATTTTTTCTCAATCAAATTCTAAAATATTCCAAAAATTCATAATATATTTCAAAATTCACTATCTATACAAAAATAACCATATCCCACGATCAACAATATATTCCTAAATAAATTATCTATCTATATATAATTATATCCCATAATCAACAATATATTCCGAAATAAGTTATCTATCTATATATATAACTATATCGCACAAACAACCATATAATTCAAAATCTGCGATCTATAATCTGCAATCTATATAAATATAGCTATAAATTAAGTGTATGATAAGATCACCACAATGAAATAGTTTCCAATGATACAAGCCTTATCCAAAAAAGAATTCCAACAACCGCACTAACCATCACTCAAATTTTCGAGGGCACTGTATATTACGTGATTGACTAATGGGGTGTGCATATCTACTTTGTATAGAGCTCAATCTGCATGCAAAGAAATGATGATCACAAATGATTCAGCATGAACATAGCACAATGGCATGTGGCAGCAGCAAATTATGTATGAATATCATTTATGAAGTTTTCCACAAACTGCAACACAGTGAGAGTGCTGGGGTTCCTTCTACGTGTTACCCTGAGTTTGCACAATAATTCTCTTTCCACGGCCACCAAATGATGCTCATAATTCCTGCACCAACAGAATCTCTCACCATCCTCACTGCCACTTGCACTTATTGATGGAATAAAGAATTTTGTTTTCATCTACTGGAACTACGTATCCAGATTCCATACCTTAAAAGTTTAATAATTGTTTTATAACACCCGGGATTGCGGTGGCCAATAAGAGATTGTAACGTATTTTCTCAGCACCTACACCATCTATATGGTAATATAGCTGCTTACTTGCCTGCGTCGGTTTTGGCCATTTCTGGATATATATCGAGAACCTGCTACTACTTTATGGCAGCAGAAAAGACAAAGGCACCTCGGTTCCCCCACCCCTTCATACCCACTCTCTCATGTAGATTATTACGCAACAGTCCCAGAAACTAGATATCATGGGTGTCCCAGTCAAATCACCATCCACCAAAACCTCACTATTACCCAGATAAATCTTTGACAGATCTACAAATTTGAATACAAACATGAAGAACACACTAGCCAACAAGGTAGTTGGTTGCATTAGAGTTGGAATTTATTAAACCTCGCTAATGCAGCTAGCAGCTGACAACTGTGGGAGATGTGGACTCACAGACTGATTCATCGACCCGCATTAATTTCATTATGAAGAGGCTACTCTGAATATAAGTCATAGGATAGGAGTGAGAGCTCACCTTACTGTCTTCTCTGATTGGGATGGATTTGATTGAACCACAATAATGGCCATTATCTCCTACACCTGCAAGTGCTGACATTAAAACATGCACCTTTTGTAATGGGGTAACTGATCTTACCCTTTTCTTCAATTACTCTGAATAGCTTCTTGACCACAAGAGAGGAAAAATTCACTTTTAAGATTCAGATAAATAATGAATTAAAAGTCAACCTAAAGCTACATAAATTAGCATATTCATTATTAATACATTTTATACATACGAAAATATAATTTGAGATTAGATTGTAATATTTTAATTTTTAAAATGTTTTTCAATATATAAATAAGATTTAGTTTCTTAAAAAAATCTAAAAACATTTAAAATGTATAGATTAAACAATTTAAAATCATAATTCCTAAAAATCTTTTTCTAAAAATTATCATTTTTTCTATTACATTTTAAATATGTATTTCAATATACACCATAATAATAATATATATTTCCATATATACCATATAATTGTCATTACATGGCCTACATTTCAGCATATAAATACGGTCAAAAAATCATGATGTGGAAAGTATGTATGAGTGGAAGAGCTTTGGGTCAATCCATAAAGTTTGCCTTCTAGAATAAAAACATTATGTGTGGTATAGAGGCCTCAGTACTTATACCAGCATCCAGATCTATCATTCATTCTTGACAACAGTAGATAAAGATCAATCAATTCCAGAACAGAAGTTCTGTAGGCTTTGCCAGCTAGTTATAATAAATCTCACAGGACAAGGAAAAACAACCCTAGGAATTTGCTAGTTAGGCATTTGACTTTGATAGTCTACCAGATATCACGTTTCGATACAGCTTTGCAAACACCCGTTCACATCTCAGTACAGTTCCCACCCAACAAGCATTGGTTATGGTCAAATCCATGGGCACATCACCCCGGACATTGCTGAGAATTATGGATGGATATTGTCCCAACAAAACTGTACAGACATACTATGGACAATTGTACTCAACTTACAACACCTATCAATACAGGCCACAACATTTGCATCAGAGGTATGCATAGACCTGATTGTCTGTACACAACAATTTTTCATAACTCATGTCGGTGAGAGTTATAAATGCTGTTCCATGAAGTCTTGGCTTTGCATAATGCAGTTTGGACGTGTAGCATTTTCTGAATGTATTTTTCCTCAAACTTTCCTAACTGTTGAAGATGAATAACTTGCAGAAACATTTTGGGAGATTTATGTAACATGAACTACAATATCAAGCGCTAGAGAGTAATCTATAATGTTTGACAACTGAAGAAGAAAAACTTCGAATGTAGATTGGTCATTATCCGCTCAGAAATCATTGCAAGCATTACTGGTAATGCCAACCAAAAATAAATCCTATATTGAAGTTTCAGAAGCTAAAAATTGCCGAGTTCTACTTCATTTCAATTGGTCATTTTTTTTAACAAATTTTTGTTTCAGATTTTGAAATATTTCTGGAATCTGCAATGAAAAAAAATATATTAATTGTTTGGTCAATATTTTGAACTACATGCTTGTTCTGGATTTTAAAATATTCCTGGATTTTAAAATATTCCAAAAATCTGCAGTGACAAATAAAATCAATCTCTACCTAAACCATACACACTGCATTTACAGAGCATCGAAAGTGAAAAAAGAGATGTTATGGTAAGATCCAGGAGCACAGAAGTAAAGAATTATGATGAATGGGTCCTACTATATTATACCTCCATTAAGCCACAGAACAAGAGGCTTGGAGTTGGAGCCATGAGAGGCCTCAGTCAACCAGTAGAACAGAGCTCGGCCTTCCTCCTTGTTCACCACAATATATCCAGCATACTGATCAAAAGATACTTGGGGTTGCCCAGGAAGCTGTGTTACTTTGTCATTCATATACTCACCAATTTTCTTATCACCTTGCACCAGTACATTACACACCACTAACACCCACATCAAAACCCACAACCGTCTCCATATTGGGCTACACATATTGACCCAAATAAACAATTGCAGACACAAGATATGACTAAACTTTTTTCCCAACGTTCTCTTAGATTTTTCTTCTTTCTGTTGTCTCCTGCTGCAGAAATTCAAGTGTCACAAGAACTTGAATCCCTCTCACACCTAACACATAATCATGAATGGCCTCTCTGAGCTAAACATAAAATAAAATAAGCACGCGCGCATGCCAATCCTCCCTAGCAATCCCACAGAATACTTAAACACCTTGACTTTCATACACTAACATGCTCGCACACCCATGGTACCCCAGTGCCATTTCTAATCTGGCAAGCTCACATATATATAAAAAACTCCACTCATGCCAAGAAGCACCACTGTAAATCTGCCGGAGCAGCAGGATTGTACACTGTTAAACTGTTAATCCCTTGCAATTATGAAGTAATTTGGGATATTAAAGTGACCAAAAAGGTGGCAGGTAACGTCAAGTAACCCGATTCTGCCGCCGGGCAGCAAGCTTGGTGCCGATCGCCGGACTCCCCCTCTGCCCGGCACCCTGCAAATCACGTGCGTTCTAGAGAAATTTTACATGTCTTTTTACGTTTTGCCTTTAATTTTTTCAGTTACCATCTTTTTTCTATAGGTGGAGTGCCAAGGACGGAAGGTCCTTGCGCTCATTTCTGTGTTCAATGCACGCGCTCTCTTTGTTTATTTACATTTCCATGGTCATGAGGTTGGGCAAACATAATTTTTTCTCCAACTCTAGTTTAGGTTTAGGGTTATTGATGTAGATTCACAAGTAATAATCTGGGCAGATATACTTGCTCGTCTGGCTTAACTCTAAGGGTGTTAAGGAGATTTAACTTATGACTTACCTATGACTTCTTAATAGGATAGATCTACTCGCTGACCTAATATGCAGGGCCTAACTCCAAAGACATCAAAAAAATTTGACTCATGACTTTCCAATTAGTAAAATACTTAACCATAAACCCTACACCAACTAAATTATCCCTTAAAACTAGATAAACACAAATTTTATCTATACATTATACAAATTTCATCATAAAGTTACTTAGATGTTAAAATTCAATTCCTTCAATTTAATAGACAGGACTTTCCCTAATGATAAGTCAAAGAATAATAATATAATACCATGTTATTAATAGAGTAATATAATGCTATGCCATGCCCCAGGGGACCATGACCATTTTTGCATCATAAGCCTCGCCCTTATCTTGCTTCCCTTGTAATCAATAGTTTCCTGTCATGTGCTCATGAAATCATGAATGGAATTGGGCTGTTTGTCCCACTTTTGGAGTCTAAAATGCCTAAAATATTGGGAGAATCGTGTGTTAAGCTTACAAACTCATATTCTCACCAACCTAAGGTTGCAAGATTAGGGTTTTTTTTTTAAATTGTTTTTACGATCCTCCCACTTTTGCTCCAAAAGGGGAGTCTAAAATGCCTAAAATACTGGGAGAATCGTGTGTTCAGCTTACAAACTCATATTCTCACCCACCTAAGGTTGCAAGATTAGGTTTTCTTTTTTAATTGTTTTTATGATCATATTCCTTACACTAGACTCTAATCATACCTATTTTTTTAACAAATACTATACGAAACATCAATATTTTAGTTGAATGTCTTATAATAATGTTCATTCAAATAATAATAATGTTAATGAAGAGTTGTAAAAAGTTATTGATTGCCTAAGGTCAAAATGGGTGCATAAAGCAATGTATGGTACAAAATCATTTTTCCTACACTGGGCCATTATGTCTCATGGGTGTATTTTGCACACTTTTACGTTCTCATTAAACTTTCATTCTCATTTTGCTTTGACCCACTTCCACTTCCACTTCCATACACATCTCTATTGGAAAATTATGAGGATGAGGTATGAGTAACCAAGTCATTACTCATAATGAGCATAAAGATACAACATCAACTAATACTTTGAAAGAAATTATTGGTGAGAGAAATTGATGACTCATGGGTGAATTGTATGTTTCTTTTCCTAATAATTATAATGGGTCGTATTATCATTGTGCCTTCTAAATGAAGATAAAGGAATTCCAATGAGGTGGGAAGGAATAATTGAGTTTTACCCTTTCAAGGACCATAGAGCATAGATCCTACTCATAATTACAACGTTCTTCATTACCATAAACCTAAAGCTTTAAGTAACTATGAAGGGTTTCCATCACCGACTGCGGTAAATTATATCTATATATATAAAAATAAAACTTCCCTTTTAAAATATTAGGGTATACTTTATTTAGAAAACTTTGTTATAAAGTGGAGTGTATTAATGAAAATGAATATATGAACTAATAATTTAGTACAAATGTTATTTATTTATATAAAGTTTTAAGAATAAGAAATAACGGGTTTTTGATATTGATGAAAATTTAATTTCATATTTATGGTTTTTTTAAGATGTGAGTAGTATTGTCCATATGGGGTAGCTCAAGCGGCAAGGGCCGTGGAAATGAAGTCTCACCGAACCAGAAGTCTTGGGTTCAAATCTTGGGCTACCATTCCCCCGTAGAGGGGTACATAATGGACATGTAAATCGAAGAGTCCCACCCCAGCTTACAAAAAAAAAAAGATGTGAGTAGAATTTATTTATAAATCATGTACAATGTAGGTGTGTAAACCCAATTTTATATTTATATGATTTATCAAAACTAAATATTAAAAAAATTAAATTTTAAAAATAATATATTATGTATTAAGATTAATTCTATTAAATATTAATAGATTTATTTTTAATTTTGAATCTATCAAGTGGTGAGACAAATCAAATATCTTAAGGCGCAATTTTTTTTTGAGTGTAAAATTTGAGGAAAGGTTTTTATCTTGAGATATTGGATCCTTCTCAACACTTGATAGGTTTGGAGGTAAGATATATCTAGATTAGTTTCAATCGTGCGCAGCTACAAATTTTGATGTAGGAGCAATCCCTTCATAACTCAATAACTTTGTTTAGACCTAAGGCATCTTTGAAATTTACTAAAGGGCTCAATAACTTTGTTTAGACCTAAGGCATCTTTGAAATTTACTAAAGGGAGTACGCTCCCTTAATTTAGTTATTTATTTTCCTAAGTTGTAATAAGAATGTATAAGTCATAATTGAGATTTATTAATGTACGGATTTTGAGATTTGTAGAAATCTAGAAGGGGACCGAGAGATCATACAGTGACCCGTAAACTGCCATGGATATTCCACTGGACAATTTGTCACAACATATATGATAATAATATATTAAAATTTTGAATTTTCACACAATTACAATTTTAGTAAATTTCTAGATCTGTAAATTTAACTGTAATTAGTGCAGGCATATGAATGGAAATTATGCAGAAAAGTAGAGAACAACAAAATAAGCTCACACACACACAAGACACAAGATATGCTCTCAGAAACCCTTTCGGGAGAAAACCCAGCTAGAAGGTGAGGTCGCTTCGCTCTCTCTTTTTATGATTGGAAATATGACTATAGGTACAAAGAATAATGTTTGTGGCCCATGGGATGCTACAGTGCACAAATACTCTTTGTGTGCTCTTCTTCCTATCTCTCCTAACTATCTTTGCTCAACTATGGAACAAAATGCTCTCGAAAGAATGGAATGCCTCTCCCTCCTAGTTGTCCGGTTATACCATAGGGTGATAGCCTACTAGTGGTTAAGTTTAACTACATCAATGTAGAAATTCTCATTGTATATTAAACTGATTATGCAATGTACTAAAGAAAAATACTTAATCTACTTCTACAATCAAACTTGCAAAAGCTTAATCGATTTTGAGCAAGATCAAACAGAACACATATAATAGAGAAGAAGATTCAATCACACATGAAACACAAAAGAATACTTTGGGGAAAGCCTTCGCTAAAAACCCCACTATCTGTATTATCATACAAGTGGAAATATCTCAGGATTACACAGAGATTTAGCTCTCAAGCTATTTAGTTGTCAATACAATCCCTCACTTCTGCTCACAGATAGAATAGACAACATATTTGCCTTCTCCTCTATCCTCCAAGCCTCCTATTTTCTTGCACAATTTTCCATGGGTCCTCCAGCTGTAACCTGTGTGATTCTCACCTCACACACTGCTCTGACCTCTGTAGAAACTGCGCAATCCTAAAGAAATGAATTCCTTCTGCATGTAAGAGATTTTCTTATAGGAAAATCCTAGAAACTAATAGTACATTGTCCCTACTTTTAATCTCAACTGGATCTTTGTCTGAACTGACATGCTTGAGTTATTTATGAAAGAATATTCAATTATTTGGAGAACACTGGTTGCATGCATACATGCATTCATTGACTGCACTCATAATTAGTTCCACAAACTATTTGGAACTAATTTAATTAGACTTAACTCAGTTAACTGAGCTAACTAATTATAACTCAAATACAACTCATCCTTATCTCCTTAATTAAGGGATAACTTCCTCAATCAAAGGGATAGTTGTTGTATGTCTTCACAAAGACTTCATGTTTGAATTTCTCCAACTAATTAACTCAAGATGAATTAATTAATTATTTTTCAAACAACTAGTGAGACTAAATTCGATTTTAATTCTCAATTTTGATTCAAGGACAAATCAAAATTGGAATATATCCTGAAATACTATTTATAGCAATGTTCTTTTTAGTATTTCTATTTTTATCATTTCTTGCTGCTATTTTCAATACTCCCTCTCAACAAGAAAGGAATTCAACTCGATCCCGATCCTGAACCTTTGGAATGTTCTACATGCAACACTTCTCTCAAGTGTTGTTGCTCCAACAACTCAGAAACAAAAAAAATATCCAACCTGAATCAGAATGATGCCTCTATCATCAAAGTCTCTGACTGCTATTACCTATGTCGACTAAAAACTTTGCGCTTCTACGGACTCTGCCTAATCAGTCCTTCTTTTTTCTCTTTAGTATCTGGTTGTTCTAGCCTTTGTCACTTTGATGTCTGACTGCATCAATCCCACTGATTCCTCCCGCTGCATCCATGTTGTTACTGGTCCTTTTTCCCAGCACTGCATTTGCACTGCACCTCCTCTCATCATGTTGCTTCGTGCTGCCCAATGTTGCACTGCAACTCTGTTACTGAGAAGTAAGTAACTGATCTCCCAACTGACCTCCCTATTGGGCTAGAAACACCCTCTGATGTTGCTTCCTCTGTCGCTCCATCTGTATCTGTCTCTACCCACTTAGCCAGTCCTGCTACTCCTCGTCAGGGCTCCCATAGCAATGTCTAATCAAAGAGGCTAGGTATCTCAAGGATCCTACCCCTATTTCAACCTTCTTGGCACTATCACTTCACATCACCCCACCTCCCACCTGGAGGTATGTTTGCATGTGATCCCTCTGCCCACTTGGCTCGAAATTTCCCCTACTAGAGGTCTTTGCATGAGCGGATGCCTCCATTCGGTCTCCTCTTGGCTTCTCTAGTTGTGGCTGCTCCACAACCTCTTGAAGACACTTCACCAATTGTGGCTCCTCCACAATTGTCTTAGACTTCTTCTGGCACTGCATGTTGAGAGGTAATGTACTCTCTCTCTCAACCACCAAGTCTCCAACATTTGCCTTGCTCCTCAAGGCTTTGCATGTATCTTGAACCTCAAGAGCATATAGGTTCTTGACTTGTGAACCAATCTGCTTCACTTGTCTTGTGGCCATGTGTCTAGGGAAAACCTTTCCCTTACTGAAGACTATGTCATAGCCTTTGTCCTCCAACATCGTGATCGATACCAACTTCTTCTTCAGTCCAAGCATATACTTCACATCTATCAAGGTGATGAGAGCTCCATGCTCCCTCTGAAAAGCAACTGTGCCCACTCCTGAAACATTATATATTTCATCATTACCCATCTCTATGTGCATCTAGAGGTCTTTCTCCTCCAAAGTACTGAACAAACTCTTATCGTTGGTCATGTGGAATGAGGCTCCACTATCAAGAAACCAACCACAACCCATCATCGATGAAACCATGCATGCGATGGTAAAATCCAATTCGAACTAAGAGGCCAATGCCTCACCTTCAGATCCTTCTGAGGATCCCTTCTTGGATTTCTTCAATGGACAATTACTTGCATAATGGCCCACCTCATGAAAATTAAAGCATCTCACTTTAGATTTGTCAATCTTATTCCCTCCATGAGATGAACTCGATTTGGGATGTGAATCCTTCTCCTTCCCTTTCCTTGCCTTACTCGCTAAGGTGAAATTTTCTTCATCCTCCTTGGATGAAGAACCATCTCTAGTGCTCCTCCTAATCTCTTCCTGCATCAAATCTGACCACAGTTGTTCCCAATCTGGAAATTTCTCTCTTCCATTCATTGAGTCTTGGTAGCTATGCTAGCTCTTAGGAAGACCGGGAGAGCAAGACTCATCATATCATCATCAGTTGTCGTGATTCCTACACTTCCAAGCTCATCTTTTCACGTGGTAAGCTTGTTCAAATATGTAGAAATCGTGTCGCCCTTTTCACACTTGATTTTCCAAAGCTTGTCCTTCAGCGCCAGTTTCCTCTGGTCGTTGCTATTCTAATATAGGTCCTTCAATGTTGTTGAGAATGCAATAAGATGATGGAGCTTAGTGGAAAGGAGTTGCCTTCACTAAGTGGGCCCACAGGCAAATTATGATGCAAAGTCTATTTTTAGACATATGGATCATGTCTATGAGTTGCAGGATGTTGTTTATGGATGATTGGTCAAGTTGGCAAAAATAGATGGACTTATATTTTTAGACAACAGTGGTGACACTGTCAAGTCTAAATATAGAGCAGTCAAATATTATTAGATCATAATAATATTTAGACTATAAACTTTATCTTATTCTCTTGGAGCACCTCAGTTGGAGCTACAGATGTGGCACATGCAACTGACAGAAGGAGTCACGTGGTTACCTATGGGTTGAATAAGCTATTGCATGCAGGACTTTAGTTAGAACTCAACTGGTTGAGTTTAGTGGAGCTGGAGGTGGAGTCGATGGAGTTGTGTTCAGTTTGACTTAGTTGAACTGGTTGTATTTAGTCTAACTGGAAAATTGACTAAGTGATGAGTTGTGTGAATTAGTTATTAATTAATTCACTAATTATTAACTCATAATGCAACTGAAGAATACATTAGTTAACTTAGTGCATGTACAGTTCAGTGGAGACAAGTGTTAGAGATTGAGATTGCTATCAGTTGTGACTATAGTTGTGCATGAGATCTTGCACAATCAGTGGGATTGAGTTATGCCAATGAGAATTGTGGCCAAGAACAAATGATTATAGCCTATGCTCACGTGATTTCTAGAGTGAGTGATTTTCCAATGTAAAAAGAACTTGGAACAAGTTTGGATCATTATTGTTCTTGCAGGATTGTGTAGTGGAGGCAGGCAAGCAGCGAAGGAGATTTGAAGATCAGATCTGAGTTGTATTGTGTGTAATAGGTGGAGATAGTATTGAGTACTTGTGAGGAGTATTGTACTATGTTTGTTACATGTTCTCAATCATATAATATACAGATAGTTTGGGGTTTTTAGCGAGATGCTTTCCCCGGGATACATACTGTGTTGATATATGTTTTTGATGCTTCTATGTGTGCATGTGTACGTTTCTAAATACTGCTAAATTGATGATCAACGTATATGAGATTATGTATTATGCATGTATTTCGCAATAGTGTATAATCAGGATAATCTCGGTTGAATAAGTGTCATATTATTCATAAATTTCTACAGATGCGATAAAGGCCTTTGTTAATGAACCTCGCGGAGGATGCGATTATGATTAGTGATAAAGGTAAACCTCGGTAAATGTGCAGAGGCCGTAGGAAGGCAAAAAAGGTATGTTTATGTGTATTTCATTTGTAAATAGTTTATAATGGAATTAAGTGCGGATAAGGGGTTTATGTGTTAAACTATATGTAAGTCCAACATTACCAAAGGATATAAAGGTTTCATGTGATAAGTGCTATGTAACCAATGTTAAAGAGGAGGAAAGTTATTGTTAGGCCCTTATACTACTAGTGTAACCCCTTATTGTTATTAGTACAACCCCCTTATCATATTGTTGTGCCCATGTTTCCCCATATTGTTATTATTGTGCCCTTACGTTATTATTGTTATGTCGACTCTGATTATATTATGACCCCTTAGACTCCTATATATAGAAAGGAGGTCTTGTCATTTGTATGATCCAAGAATTGTTCATTTGTGTAATGTAAAGGAGGTTGCCCCCTCGAAGAGGCTTATTTCTAAGGCGTTCATCTATCTTTTCTATATTTTTGTGAGCTGGTTTCATAAGATTTGGTATCAAATCTTTGGATTTTAGGGTTTCGCTGCTCCAAACAGGTCATCGTGGAATTTTCTCTATAACTTTTTCGCTACGAAGTTTCAGAAGCTAAAAAAAACCCATTTGAGAAGAAATCACGTTGAACCCAAGCTCCGAATTTCAAATCTTATCCCGCTATATTTTCGAAGATATGATTTGAGGAAGTTAGGGTTTTTGCAAGCTCGAAAATTTCAACTAAAACAGGTCATTGTAGGATTTTTGCTATAACGATTTTGCTACGAAGTTTCAGAAGCTAAAACAAAAACCCATTTGAGAAGAAATCGGTCTAAACATCTGCTCCGAATTTCAGATCTTGTCTCGCTATATTTTCGGAGATATAGTCTGAGGAAGTTAGGGTTTTTGCAGACCCCTGAATTACATTCCAAATAGGTCACCTTGGGAAAATCATCATAGCAGTCTCTCTGAGCATCAGATTGAGATTTCGTAAGAAGTTATAGAAAGAGGACGGACTGTAGTTTCCTGTGCATATTTTTCAGAACCAAAGGTCAAAACTTTCACACATGGCACTTCATACAAGTTTGCTCTTTTGAAAAGGTATATAATCAGGTCATCTTGGGAGATTGTGCATAACTCTTTCTTGGAGAATCCAATTTTGATCAGACTAGTGGAATTGGAAAGGGGACATAGAGGGCTACTGCAATTCACAATTTTAGAACAAGAAGAGCCGAAATTACAGAGTTATAATCATTTCAAGATCGAGCTCCTAAAATCAAGAAAAGGCGATATGAGGAAGTTTAATGGCAAGGATCCAGTAAATTAGATACTACAGATGGAGCAATATTTTGATCTACATGAGGTGCAAATGTTACAAAAGGTATGTATTGCATCTTCATATTTAGAACCAGAACAATTTTTATGGTATAAAGGGCTTTGTTCTCGTAAACCACTTGTTACGTGGTCAATTTTCACGAAGGAAATGATAGCACATTATGAGGATACAAAGCGAAACACCTTCTTTAGCCAATTAATAAATCTCAAACAAAAGTGTTCAATGGCAGAGCACATTGAGGACTTTCAAAAATTGAAAATAATGGTAAATGATATTCTAGAGAAGCAAAGGATTGATGTCTTCATAGATACTTTAAAGGATAACATTCAACATGAGGTTCGTCTTTGGGAACCTGATTCATTGGAGAAGGCATTCAGGTGGGCAAGAAAAATTGAAAGCGAAATTATGGAAACAAGAAATCCCACCACTCATGACTATAATTATGGAAGTGTTTCTTCTCTTAGACTTCCACAACCTACAAGGTTTACACCACAACAACTGGAAGAAAAAAGAGAAAAAGGGCCTTGTTACAATTGTGATAACAAATGTACTAAAGGTCATAAGTGTGTTGAGAATAATTTTTTTTACATAGAGTATGAAGAGGAGGAAGTAAAAGATCAAGAAACATCAAAAGAAGAGGATATACGCCAGGACCCAACCCTAGAGAAAGAAGAAATGAATCCGACTATATCTTGTAAAGCATTGGCAAGAATTACCACTCCTCAAACTCTTAAGATAGAAGGACATATCAAGAAGAAAAAGGTT